>JAANSK020149012.1:0-15236 GCA_011763485.2 Isoetes engelmannii
TCCATGATGCAGAGCCATTGTGGTTTAACTATACATTTGCTTGATAGCATGCTACATAGAGCAAAGCTGTTGCCAGGCACAAGTGGGAGAAGTACCGCATGAAGCAGAGTTGGAACTTGAAGGTGATGACGGCTGCATGTATGATTCAACAAAGGAAAGTTTATAGAAATGTTTCATCTTAAACATGGAAAGAAAAACTTTCACAAATCTTTTGCACTCATAGAGCAACATGTTGGAGGAGGCACATTTTATCCTTAATTGTTTAGCTGTTCAAGATGTATTACTTGGAAGTTTATAGAAATGTTTCATCTTAAACATGGAAAGAAAAACTTTCACAATTCTTTTGCACTCATAGAGCAACATGTTGGAGGAGGCCCAGAATGGCCTTCAGCCTTTGAACAATACCAGATGCTTCTATGAGGAGATGATGGAGAATGGCATAGCATATGACCATATTGTGGTTAGCCTCGTGACATGTAGTGCAGTTTCATAATCAAGACCGCGGTGGCTTATTGCGAGATGGAATAATTACAGGATCTGCCAGTTTGGTGAGGCTGAGGTGGTTGTGTTGTTTCCATAACATGCAAAAGCATGGTATTTAACAGAATAATAAAGCATTTCCAGTGTTCTTTCTTCATTCAATCATTGGACCTAGTTCATATGCTATATGCTACTAGTGTGCAATTGTTCAACAGATTCTAAAATTCTATTAGATGGGAAGCAGGGAGTATTTGAGGCAGTGTATTCCATGTGCAATGACTCGGGGTTTATGTACATCAAGGGTGTTTAGCATTGTTTCAGAAAAAACCATGATTGTTATTGTCTAATAACTTGGATAAATATTCAAGATGACAAATCTTCAGGAAGATCGGCTGAGTAGTTATCTTTATGGAATGCTTTTATACCCCAACTCAATCTCTGTCAGCTTTTCCAGGAAAATGGTAGCAGCCTGAACCTGAATTGAACATCCAATAACCGGATCCTTAATGCCTTACAATACATGCAGATCCAAATGTGTGTTATTCCTAGGCTGTTATTTCTTGGTCATCAAAGTGGCTGCCCCCTTGCAACTATGCTTGCCTTTCTAGCCCCAGTTTATGTTGCCCATATGTCAAGCATACATTTCAGCCATATTTTTCGAAATGTAAATGCCTCTCTATATTCACAGAGAGTGAGACTTTTGCAACTATCAAATCCGAGGCAATGCAACAACAAAAAAGTATAAGCAGTTGCTGACATTGTGATTAAATCCCTTAAATATTATGACTAATAACTTGATATGTGTACCTGCTTATATCCTATTTAACATGCCCAGCTTGCAAAGGATATAGCTAGCGAAGGAGGATCTTAGTGAGAGGTTGGGAAAGTTAGAAGAATGCAGGGGCAAGGCATAACGAAAAATTAAGAAGCAAAAGAACCAGTTGCAGAGGATTATAAGAGCAAGGAAGTGCAAGAGCAAGTGTTCCATGGAGGGGAATTGATGTTTATGTGGCATGTAGTAAAAAACTGAGAGGTCTGTACGATAGCTCAGGTACATCCACACAACAATTACAAGTTGCAGAAGATGAGAATGGAGCCACGTTATTTTGCAAACATGGTATCTTTTGTTGCATGTTGTCATGGCACATGTGACAGGATGGCATAGCATAGGTCTTATGTCCACGTTGATTCTAAAGGGTTTGAAACGATGCACAGATGCATTATATCCTTGGATCTTCGTTGGACACCTTAGTGCAGTGACATTATGAATACTGCCTTCCAAGGTTATCTATTTCCAAGGGACTGTCAACCTTAATACAAAAGAGTTTGGTGTATCTAGAAGATCATCATGTCACCTGTTTATGTAAAGATGAATGTATCATTAAGGTAACAATTCTTTCTATATGTTGAAATGTCAATTTTTGAAGGCAATTTGCTTGCAGTCAAAGAGATTTAAAGGAAATCCACCCAGTGATCATACCAATGAACAAGGTACGCTTTGTTCACTGCACCACACATAATATTACATGTAGTATCTGCACCTCCACAGATTCGATACGTATGTGCAACTAAAAATATAAAAAAACTTCTAGTTTCTCTACATATCAAATGTTTAAACTGCTATACTCCCAATGGGTCAAAGTGGTTCCCCATACCTAAATTTTATGGGAAACGAGTTTGGGCATTCCAAGGCGCTTCTCTATGCACTTTCATTATCTTAGTGTAATGGGTAGAGCTCCCAAGATCCAACAACATATACTCATTCTGCATGCGCATCATCAATGGAACCTATCGAAGGATAGCCTTGAACATGCACAACTTGTTGTATATGATTTGTTAATTCAAACACATTCTTGATGCTTTCTGTTTTAGCTTTCTCTTGTGCTGAAAATTGAACAATGAGCAAGTATGGATAGGAATTCCTTCTAGTTCTGAAAATTGTGGATGCTAAGTCACCTTGAAGACAAGTTTGTAATGCATCCTTCTGGTTCTGAAAATTGTGGATGCTAAGTCACCTTAAAGACAAGCTATTAAGTTTAATAGTAAGGTGGCAAAAAAGTTAAAAGGTAACGAGAAGCAATCTCATACACAACATGAAATAACCTTTATAACACGCTTCTTTTAATTCCTATACAAAGTAATCAAACGTGCTTTTGACTAGTTATTTTTTTGTATTTTCTATTTGTTTATAAATACTCGGATCTCGCCCAAGCTTTGCGCCCAAGTAATCCTCACAAGCTCCTATTTGCATTTGATGTTTTTTTAACCTTTTATTGTGCTTCAGATGGCGATCACTTCAATCACGGTAAAAAACGATTGAGGATGCTTCAATGTTTTCGTTGGCAGCTTCATTACTCTCTAACCTTTCGCTCGGGGTGATCATCGTGCCAAGCGTAGTAGGAGGAATGATGTTTCTTCACATTGGAGGGCCATCGTCATCAGCTTTTAGTGTAAAAAAGAGATGTATTTGCAGGTTAAGCATGTATACACACCATCTGATATGGCGAAAGAGAAAATCCGATCTCGCCGAACTTTTCCTGAGCTACAGTCGAATTGTATGTGAATTTCATGTGTTTTCTCTCTTTTGATGTAATTTTTGATAATCTAGTTGTTATTCTTTTGCTCCCAAGGATTTGTATTTCGGATGTGCAGGACCTGGCCATCGAGCTCCATAACGAGTGTGTTCTATTCTTTTCATAAGAAATTGGCTGTCTACTCTACGAAGGTCAGACAGCGGTGCAACTCAGAAGAAATGGGGGTTTTAGCGCTATGGATGCTATCCTCGGAAGAGCAAGATATAGTCAAAATACCACTGCCTCCTCTCTCTCAACTTTACTCCCAGCCTCTGGCTACTACACAATTTTCCTGGCAAAAACAAAGCTGACCCAGGAAATATCGATTGCACTGAAAGAAAAGGGTGGAGTATGTGGGCATGTTAAGATAAATATAGCTATAAACATGTTCATAGCTTTATTTAAGGACGTTGAGGTTGTGAAGAAAACTTCCAAGATGTAATACAATGAATGCTTTTGAGTTGTTTTTAGACAAAATTTTCTATAAAGGTTGGTCTAACAGAATGCACGAGTCTGCGGAGAGTGTCGTATGCAAAATCAAGAAGGAGAGCACAAGAACAAACTGCATTCGAAAGCAAACTCTCTACATTACTTTCTAATATAGAAGATGGAGGCGTGTCAAGGAAGGAGCCAAGTGGATTTGGATTCCTGTGGAGCAAGATGATGTTGATGGAACACATTGGCCAGGGGGGAAAAAGTGTGGAAAGATGACGTGGAATTGGAATTAGGAGGATGTTTTTGCATCCCAAATCTGCCCTAATGCATGGAATGTATAGAGTACCTCCTGGAATTTGGGAGGAGGGGGGTTACATCCGACAAAGAAATGCTAGCATGGCTGAAAACGAACAAAGTGCGAATCAAAGCTCTGAAGAGGTTGCTAGCAATGGACCATTTGTGGGAAGGTAACACAATGAGGCCTACTTTCCTAGAGATGTATGTTCAACGTAGGTTCGAGAAGCAGCTCTTGATCAATGATTTGCTCCGAGATCGTCCAGATATGGCTCGAACCCTGGACCGCCGACTCTGGAATCAGCCCGTCGATGTCCCAGATGTGGTAGCAGCGGAACTCCCAGATATCACATTGGAGGACATTGTAAGGGAGAATTTTTCGCCTGCCACTACGAGGAGGAGGCAGACATCATAGAATATACTCATCCTGCTCTGAGCTCTCCGGTATTTGACAGGAAATTGGATGCTATGGTGCCAGGCAGGGTGAGGAAAGCGAAATTTGACCATGACAGGCAAAACGGGCGGCAGCCCATTTTCCTTCCCTTCATGTAACATTTCATAATATGAACCTATGAAATTGGGCGACAACCTAGTTTCGTGTCTGTAATTTAACCAACCTGATAATTTGATGTTTCAGTGGAGCTTGCAAGCTCTGTCTATACTGAAAGCATTTATTGTCATAAAGTTGAAACAGTGAATACTGTTCCAAGAACAACTCGCAAATATCGTATTTGAAAATTAACTAGTGCATTGCAAAAATGAATAATCCATAAAGGCTTCTATTTTTTATATTCTTTGTTAGTTAAAAGGCTCGTATACAAATTGGAGAGTGAAAAAAAAAAAATATGTTCGCTATCCATTGATCCCAATATATCATATTAAATACCTCAATATTCAAAACAAAAAAAGCGCAGGACGGACAATAGACCAGCTCGACAACAATTATCTATGTGAAGAGTACATTGAACTCTATGAGGAAATCCAGTAATTGGTGATCTAGATGTAAAAGAGGAAGCAGATGACAATCAAGTCCTGGAAGCCAGAAAGCAAACTCAATGCCATGCACAATGCGAATGCACATAACAAATACAAATTTGAGGACTAATATTAGTTTGATCCTTATGAAAATAAGTAATATTTGAATGAGTAAATAACTGTGAAGGAAAGATCTGCAAATGTAAAGAATAGCACGTCTATGCATGAGCTAAAACTTAAAACAAGGGGAACGTAAACACTTCAAGTTTTACAAAGTCATGCTATTATAATGTCATTCATATGGAATTGAATGTTTGGATTGCCCCTGGGGCAATTCATTAGGGGGAGGATGGGTTGTGAGCATTTTGAGGTATATTCTAGCATATCTAATGACCTAACGGCTAGAATTAATAGTCGTTTTGCCGGCGGTGAAAAAGTTTTTGGAATTTTTTAATATGATATAGCCAAAGTTTTTTTTTTTCTTTTTTTGATACCGGGAAATTTTTAGACTCGTCGGATTGTCTTAATTCTTTTAGAATGCAAATTCGCAATGCAAACAACATGTTTTGGCTGTTGGTCCTAGCAACAAATAACATGCAATTTATGTCGCTTGTGTTGGAACCGGAAGTTTTTTGGTGAAAATTGGGAGGCTTGTTCGGTTGAGAATGCATTGAAGGATGTTCAGTAGTATACTATGTCTGAATGTGGGACACATTTATCTGTGGTTACTTGTGATGGAGATTGTCACAAATGGATTTGAAAGCAGTGTAGTTCATGCTGCCGAGAACAATGGCAGTGGAAATGTTAATGGAATTGGAGGTCGTAACAAAGGCGAATCGAGAGGCTGATGAGGAGCTCATCAAGGATGATGAAGACAACAGGAATGGGGTGTTTACATGCAGGCTACTTCATCAGGAGTTTTAAGTTAGGACTGGTATGAAAAGCTTTTGATTTATTTTTGTATGTTGTTGATCATGATTCAATGTCATGTTGGAGAAGACTAAAGATTGAACTCTATAGGCTACTTCTACATTCCACAACCAACACTTTTCTCACACAGCCATACAAGTTGTTCTAGTTGCGCATTCCCTCCACCCATCAAATAAAAAGGGTATTGATCTTGAATACCAATTATATTTATTTTTTAAAATAATTGCACGCAAGCAGCAACAACAACAACAAAGTGGAATAGGACAAGTTGTATTCAAGTAAGCCTTTCACGGTCATAATTCAGCCACGCTAACATTTAGCTGAGCCGTCTTACATATGGTGGCCACCTTAGATTCCACTCAGCCGAAAGTTCTTACCTGCACGAATTACAGGAGTCCACAAAAGCAAAGCAATTCCTGATGTGGCCGCTACAATCAAAGATTTTACTCCTGGGCAAGATGCCCGGGAAGTTTGCTGGTTCTTTGTTAAGAATCTCCCGTCTGGACATAGCTGTGTATTTTTGAAGAACTAACGGAACAGGAGTGGAATACTGGTATTGGAAGTTGGGCTGGAAGTTGCAAATCCTAATAAAACATTTGAAAAATCTATTCTAAAACAGATTGTAAACCTTATAAAGAGCACTGAACATTACACAACCATGACATTACAATTATCTTAGTGCCATGGCAGATTTAAAAGCTGTTCTACAGGTTGGGAGTCCGGCCCAAGACCTAATGTGTAGCCATGACGCTACTATCTGTATGTACTCCCTCTTTAGGAAACAGACATGATGTTATTTCTAAATTATAATTTGACTTCATAAATGATCCTCCAAGTAAAACAACTTTTAACCTGCAAAATGACATTATTGTCGATTTTCTTGTTGCAACATCCAGCCATAAAATGATTTTTGTGTGCTCATTTCCACCTTAAAACCTTGAAGCTGGTCCATGTGATCGTCATTCATGAAGGGTGTTAACATCCATCCTGTATACTACACTCATAAGCAAGTGCTATCCTTGCTACAGGAGCAATGACTTCCTCCTTGTCAGCCCCTTTCTTTCATACATATCCTTTGGCAATCACTTTCTTCCATACATATACTTTGGCAATCACTGTATCTACGTGACATTGGATCTTATAAACAATTTGTAGTTGTTTCCACCATACTCCTCTTGCATTAGCTGAACCCATCCGCATACTATACTTAAGACGATGCTTTTAAGATCATTTTAATCAGGGGCATTTTAGCAGGTAGAATTTGTTTCTCAAGTTGTCTGTCCTTTGAATCATGCTTTAACTTCCCTCTTAGAAGAGACTCAAGGGAGAGAAATTTTGTTTGTTTTGTTTGATGTTTTCTATCTGATCTTTAACCTGTCTCAGAGGTGTCCTCATACACAATAAGATAATAATCCACATTCAGTCACCTGTGTTACATGTAGCACATTGAGCACATGATGTCCAAAGACAAGAATCAAGCAATGGGTACCTCACGTAGATGACTGGCCGACTTCTTTTACTGTTTTAGCAAAACATTCAATTTGACTGTTTGTTGGACTTGAGCATCCTTTAACGCCCGTAACTGTCCAAAACTGACATGCCACAGTCTTTCAGAAAATACAACTTTTGTCACTCTAAAGCTGCTTGATGAAATTCTCATTTTCTACCATTTTTGTGAAGCACTGGAAATACTGAAATGGGAACTCCAAAGTACAAACCTTAAGTGTTGAGCTCTTGTATTTCGCATAAGCAACTATATGAGACTTTTCCCTCTATTAAGATGTTATGTACAATAGACCAACCAAGCCAATAAAAGAAACCAATTCACCCAGTTAAAAGCACCTCCACCCAAGAAACCTAATAGCAATCCATTTTTCAAATTAAGCTCGTCAATAACATGCTCTTGATCCTTTGCCAGATTATAGCTGGAAAACTTGAAAGCAAAATGGCCAAGATTGGCCACACAATGACGATGTAACAAAAAGAGCCGAGAAGACAATTTTGGGCATGAATAAACATGAACAGGTTTCGGCGCAAAATTGCTTTGCCCATGCTGAGAGACCAATTATTTGTGACAAGAAATGACCATGCTTGGAAGCAAAATACCTCAGTGCATGTGTTCAGATTAGTTGTAATTAATAGCAGCAGAGTTGGAGTTACAATAGCCAGATCAGAGCTTCTTCTTTATATCCTTTGTCATCAAAATCAAATACAGATATTACGACGATGGTAGACAAATACGTATCTCATGTACCATTGCAAACATTTATCTCATGGTTATATGTCTATATTCCATCTAGATATTTGTACCTCCTGTTGGTATGTTGGAAAGGTGTCATTAGTTGCAGCAACAATTTCTAAACGAACTATGAATGGATGAGCCAAAAGCTAGCCCAAGAGGTCCTTTGTTCCATTTTCCAAGTTATCAGTCTCCTGAACCTCTTCACCAACGCTGAGAAGAAAATATCCGTGGAATTGATGGTGACCTGCATAGAGGGCACTGCCTTTTATCACAAGTAAATCTTTTGTCAATACATTTTGACTCAAAAAAAATCTAGCAATGGACCTTTACTTGAACAAACAGATAAACCAAAAATTCACAAGATTACTGGTTGAGTTTTAATTTCAGATGGTCAAAGAAACACAATGATAGTCATGCCCTGGCCAGAGATTCTCTGCCTCAATTAGAAAAGAATATTTCTTGTGGGGTCTAACATAAGTAATGGACCTACTCTTTACAAAATACATAATGATCTATAGAATTTCCTTCAAATTTTATATGGAGCTGACAAGGACCACGCAATCAGATTATCTCCAAATCTAAAAACACAGGTTAAATCTTATACGAATGGAAACAATAGATTTCTTAGACAAGTTTCTTCACTTGATTTTGAACTTTTTAGCTGCAGTACCAAGCCCTTTTTCTCTCTCATTCTCATAATTCCACCAAGTGCTATCTCAATAAGCAAAGAAGTTTCATAAAGTACAGCAAATGGTAGCCATCTATCACCGTAATAAATGAGATGTCTATAAAGTTCACACAACTTCTGTAGTACATAAAAGTCAAGAATTTAGAGAAACATTGTAAATACTTACAACTTACCATGCATTTACTGCATGTAAGTAGCTCACTTCTTCCAGAGCTAAATCTGGTTTCTTGAAATTGCAGAAGGCTTAGCTTGAGCATATCCAAATGCTGCCTATGACTGCAATATCTTGTATTCTTTCAAAGTCAGTAATGCATCTTATTATAATATAACCACACATACAAACTCAGATGTCTTAGACAACACTTTTAGTTTTGAACTTTTGAACTTTTGGTTTTGCCCTCCAATCTGTTCTGCAATTCGTTCTCCAACCTGCAAAAGCAAAAGTCATACGTTGTTGTTAGGGCATTCTTGTTTATAAAAAAGCAATGTCCAGTTGTTTATTGGACGTATATAGGAAAAATGCATACCTCCATTTTTACATTCTTCATCCAAGAATTTGATGTAGAACTCTGGAATCCTCTCCAACTTGGGGCAATGGCTGATCCACAGGCCCTTTAGGTTGGGGAGGGCTGATGCTTCTACCTCTGGAAGCTCTTCCAACTCTCTCAAATAGCTTAGCATTAAATCTTCCAGCGATTCGAATGGGCTTCCCTTACGACCCATCGATTCTGGCAGTCTTTTCCCCTCCAAAAAACGTAGACTTAGGATTTTTGGTACATGAATGCTGCCCCATTCCTCCAAACTTGCCCGGCCGCATTGCAGATTTAGGGTTTCTAAGTGCGGCAGTCCATCAAGAAAGTGCCAAAATGAGTCTGGAATCTTTTTATCAAAAGTTCCCCAGCTGAAAGTTCGAAGAGCAGGTAGTGCTGTCTCTGTAATTTCCGGAAACACTTCCGCATTCTCCAGTTCCAAATTTCGGAGGCTTGGTAACGCCCCCTCGCCAATCAACTCTGGCCATTTTACAAAGCTAAGTACTCTGAGAGATTCCAGATTACACAGAGAACCAGGCATTACCCACGACTTCGGAATTTCGGCCTTTCCTCCTTAGTGGTCTCCACAAAGATGCACGTACTTCAATCGTGGAAAGGCGTGTGCTTCAGGAAGCATTTCATCCAAAAGCCCAATAAATAGATTCTCCAATTTTGGGAAACATCCAAAATATTTTAAGGATTTGCAGCGATTAATTTCTAATATTCGAAAGCTACCAAATCCATCTTCTCGCCATTCCAGAGAGTTACAGTTCTGTATATACAGCTCTTCCAAGCATGGGAACCTGTGAACACACCCAGAAGACCTTGGAAGAGACACTAACGACTCCCATCCAACTAAATGCAGGATGCGAAGTCGGCAAAGAGCATCCAAACCAGGAAGATAGTGTGCCTTCGTATCATTTGTTTTAATTTTCAAAGTAATTAAAGATGAAAATTCACATATCCAATCTGGCAACTTACTTAGCCTACTACTATGCACCTGCAGATCTTCCAGCTTATTCAATCTTTTCAATGGCTCAAGATCAGTAACAAGGGGACAATTCATATGCAAAATAGTGAGCTCTGTCATGTTTTCAATATTTGTAGGCAATTGCTGAATGCTGCTTGAGAATGTGAACCATGTCAATCCTATCAAATTCTTAAACTGGCTCACTCCGCCATCCGAAAGTCTCCTTAGAAACATACACTTTTCCTCTTCCACCACCTTTTCATTTTGAAAGCTCGACCCCAGTCTCAAAATTTTTAAGCTTTTGAGACCTAGAAACACGTCGTTAGGTAATGTATATAGACTACCACACTTGTATAAGTTTAATACTTGAAGTTCCCTCAATTGCCCCAAAGAACATGGTATGGCTTCTATCCAACTGCAACCAGATAGATCAAGAACAACAAGGCGTTGGAGTTTCCCTAGATCAAGAACAACAACCTCGCCAATAGGCACTTTTGTGTCTTTCAAGCTAAGCACTTGCAATGAACATAAGTTTGGGATAGAACTAGTAAGAAGTTCAGATGAAATAGAGCTGTTATCAAGCAATAGCACCTTTAGATTTGGTGCTTGAATTGGCGAAAGCAACTGCATATATCTCCAAGAAATTCTAAGAACTTTATCATAATCTGTCTGATTAAGTGGTTGAGTAGCTGCTACTTCAAATAGATCCTCATAGTGCCTCTCCTTTTTTGAAATATAGAAAATCAAGTCCCGGAGCTCATCATGTATCTTGCATCTGTTGTCTTCCATGTGGTCAATAAAATCGTTGTGGTAGTGCATGGGACTAGTTGAGAGCACATTCTCAATCAAGGATGAGCCAATCAGCACACCCAAGATTAGATATTTTTGGTTCAGTGGAGTATCGTCATCATTAAGCAGACCCTCTCCAACCCAACAATTCATTAAGTCATAAATGCTAACCTCTTCATCTTCTTGGAAAGCACCAAAGCACAAAAAACATTCACGTATTTTGCTGTTGCCCACAGATATTTCCATGCTTTCAAGAAAGTCGTAGCTAAGTTTTAAAACTTGTATCAGTTCATTGTCCTGGTCAACATCAATCATCTCTTGTCTTCTTAAGTGACGTAATGCATTATCCCATTCCTTGACACTCGGCTTATTAGACATAGCTGTCCCTATCACTTTTAGTGCCAAAGGAAGACCTTTGCATTCTTGCGCTATACTTTCTGCTACATCACTTAATGCAAGAGGTATACGCTTTCCAAAACGAAAAGCGTGATAACAAAATAATTCCCAGCTTTCTGCCTTTGGCAATATCTTGACATGGACTCTATGAAGATTTTCGCATCCTTCAACCTCCCTTAATTGCCGGGTAGTGATAATAAATCTAAATCTATTATATTTGCTGGCGTCAATAAACCTAATCACTTTTTTGCTCCATACATCATCCAAGACAATCAGACCTCCACCTTCACCTTCATTTGCAGAAGATATTTGCTTGTCCACCTTCTTTTGTAAATCCAACATTTGCAAATCCCTTCCCACGGTCACCGAGAATATCTTTTTCTCAAAGCACGATTTTACTTTAGGTTCTTGAAGCAATGCTTGAACAATATGTGTTTTCCCAGCTCCTCCAGTACCATGCAAGGCAATGATCTTTGGGCCTTTGAGATCCAACAAGTATGATTCTAACTCTTGAATTATCTCTTTTCTTCCAAACATAGGCGCATGAAAGGAAGCAGAAGTAATGGCACAATCATCAAATTGCTTGCTAACTTCATCATTTCTACCAAATGATTGCATAGTTCCAAGGTGAGCAGCAATGGCTTGTGGATTTCCACCATGTTTCACTTGTTCCTTGGTGATCTCAATCAAATGATCTTTCATTTTTGTCATCTCTTCCTTCACATTTGCAGTTATCTCTAACTTCACATCATCAAGCTTTGCAGTTATCTCTCCCTTCATTTCATCAACATTTGCATTTATCTTGAACATAAAACATGTTTTAACCGTAGGACTTCCAATCAGATTTTCAAGCTCTTCCTTTTAGCTAAAATATGTTTCTTCAATCTACTTCTGTAGTCATGGGTAATACAGTATACAAACATGAGATGAGCTTCAACAAATCTTACAAGTTCACTAATGAAAGAATGCATATTAACATAAATTCGCTTACTTGTGTTTGTAACTTCGGCAGTCCCATATCTTAGCAGGCTGAAAAGATTTAGGCAGTTCTAACGACTCCTCCATTGCGCACATCATCCCACCATTTTGACAGGAAATCGGAGTTGAGGGGATACTGCTCAAGTTTAGCCTCTATCTCCTTGGCAAATCTTAATAAACAAACCTTAATTAGGTTTCTTGTGCTAGTGTTGGAGCCTAAAGCGAGATATGCAGCCAGAAGCCATCGCCAAGCCACATCGTCGGATTTCATAGTAGCTTGGATGTTTTGTGGCGCAGGCTCCCAAAATTATAACTTCTCTGCTTCTCTAAAATACATGGCAAGATCTTAGTATCTCTATGTGGCCTCAAATCCGCCCTTTGTAAGCAGGATTCAAAAATGATCTCTAAATCTTAGCATTTGTGAATGCGAGAATAGTGTCTCTATATTCAAATCTGACCTGATATCATGTAAGTATATTAAAAAATGATCATTGAATCTTAGCGTCTGTAAATGCTTCTCATACTGATATGCTTCTGTATGGTGTATGGAAGTTTCTGCCAGATAACCAATTCGAATGTTAAGAAAATGAGGATTCAAATGCTCCTTGAATCTTAGGATATGTGACAAGCAGATCATATGTGTTGAAATTGCTAACAAATGATGCAAAGAGGCTATCAAATAGGACAGTCGCCCAATTTAAATGGTTAGGAGTTATGCGAAAATACTATACTGCCACCATGGAGCTCCTCAAATTGTGCGGGCACCCAATTTGGGGCCTCATTTATGTGAATATATCATGCTTGATTAATTACTGTACAAATCTGAACAAGCTTTTGAACAAGCTAAAGAATGCCAAAACTAGAGTCCGGATGCAGGAGTTAGGTTGAAAACCCTATACAGCTACCATGGAGGTCCTGAAATTGGATGGGTGCCCAATTTTGGGCCTCGTGTATGTAAATAGTATGCTTGATTACTAAAACTCTCTGAACAAGCTTTCCGAGGAGCTAAAGAACTCCAAAAACGGAGTCCGAATGCAGGAGTTATGTTGAAAAACCTATACTGCTACCATATAGCACCTCAAATTGGGCATCTCAACTATGTAAATAGTAAGTTTAATTATTAAAGCACTCTGAACAAGCTTTCCAATGAGCTAAATAACTCCAAAAATGGAGTATGGATGCAAGAGTTATGCTAAAAAACATATATTGCCACCATATAGCCCCTCAAATTGGCCCAATTTGAGGCTTTTCAACGAGCTAGCAACGACCATGTCATCTATCGTAATTTTTAGCAAGTTGAAAGCGCCCAATTTCATCTGACAACATGAACCCAATTTAGATAGGAGAACATTGTGATGCCAAAGACAACCCACCTAGTTGGGGCCCCTAAAATAGTGAGATCACCTTAACATATTGGGCAATAATAGATGGGCATCACCCTTTTTAACTGATTTTGGCAATAATAAATGGGCACATGACATGTGAATAGATTTAAAAAAAGAGTATATAAATGACATTGTATACTACTCTAAATATTCCGGTAAAACACATTAAATAGAATGAAAAGGACCGTGATAACATTCACAAGATAATCAAAGCACACATACATTCGTCAAAATTATATATCAATTAAATATACAAAAGATAATAGAGGCAGAAACAAACTAGAATCCTTAGGCTCATCAAACTAGAATCGCTAGGCGCCATCACAAAATAACTAAACATGCATTGATAAACAACAAAATATGTAGAAGAAACCACACCTTTATTTATAAGTAGTAAAGGCAAAAACCAAACTAGAATCGCTAGGCGCTATCGGACTCGAAGACATCAATCTTCGCAAACTCGGAGACGTTAACATGGGTGCTGAAGGGTTCCCGCAAATGAATTTAATTTGGGGGAATCCAAAATTCAAACATTTTTAAATATTGGACGGAAATTCAAAATGCAAAAAGTATGGGAGAAATTCGAAATTTGTGTAGACGTGTGTGAACTTTGAAAAGAGACTGGGGGGAGGGAATTCAAAATTTAAATGGGCACTAGCCACGTGTTCATTTTTAGTAAAGCCTCTGCACCTGCTTTAGTCTTATTAATATTCTTTAGGTGCCTTTTAGTGCCTTTGGAGAGGCACCATTGATCCACATTTAGCCTATTTTGATTTGAGATACTCCTCCATCAAGCCACAGGTAAGCTACTTTTCTTGTCTGTTCTTTATTATATATTATGTTATGCTTTAACTTGAGACCCTCCTCCATCACAGTAGAGGCGTCTTCTCGATTATTTATCATTTCCTGTATTATCCTTTATACGCTTACCTAAAATTTTGTATGCTAAGAGGCTTGTTCTACAATATGTTGAATCCTAAGCTTGTTCTAGCCTGTCCACTTTCAAATGGTACCTTCTTGGATTAGGGTGTTACATTGATATCAAATAACTCGGACCCTACACATCATAAGCTCTTCTAGAGGCTTTAGTTGGCCACTTCATATGCCTAGTTTGAACTTGAGCTTGCTTAGGTCACTAAATCTGACTATCCCCATAGTCTATTCTTGTGAGACCGGCCATAAACCTTCTTTTTGCCTTCTCCTCATGATGTCTTTCTACAATCTCTATGCATACCTAGTTTGATATCCAGGTAATTGATTGGGTGCTCAATTTTATCTGACAATTTGTTAGTCTTCACAATGATGCACGAATTCATTAATTTGAGAATCCGTACATTCTCATTTTGCTCGAAATAGCAAATCAGGGGCATATAAAGGGCACTTTTCAAATGGTCCAGCTACCTTAGAAGAAAAAAAGCCTCCAGAACCGGGCGTAAAATGAAAAAATTATGAGGTTCGCTTCCAGCCAACCTCATCGACGATAAAATGTGGCCTTTTTTTCCATGCTTCGGTAAATACATGTGCTCCACGGCAATGTGTTTCGGGCCTGAAGGATCGCCATTGCGAGTGTG
>JAANSK020149123.1:0-15235 GCA_011763485.2 Isoetes engelmannii
TGTTTCAACATTCAGATATTTCCCTTCAAAAAAATTCGCCCTCGGTTTTCACTATTTTCAGATAAACGTAGTCATATTTACCACTAGATTATATGCCGGATCAAGGATAAGGAATCAGATTTTAGAGATTGAGGTTACATGTACAGAAAAACTCCTTTAGAAAGTCATCATCGACCAGGTGAGCTAAGAATTTGTCCTCAATTATTTCAGCTCGTTGCCTGAGGTTGCACTTGCAGCATTTGAGATCAGGGTAGAGGTAAATTCGTAATAACTTAAAGAACACTTTAAGCTCTTCGAAATTAACTTCCTTTTTTATGCTTACCATGAAATTGAACCGTCTTTCCTTGGTGACAACACATTCCCTAGAATGCTTCATACGCCCAAAACCAAACAAGTAGGAAGAGAAAGCTTTCTTTTTTGGTTTGCCGCCCTCCATCTGCAAAACAAGGAAAAAGGGGTCAAATATTCCTCAAAAAAACTATACAATCACTGATTCTAAAGGCGCTAACCTTGAAGATTTGCTAGAGGCCTGCAGCAGCGCCAACGCCGTGGATCGCCCTATCCGTTCGAACACGGCCTGAAAGGGCAATGAAGCTTGGCGCATAAGGCTCGGTGCAACACTAATTCAAAATGACGGCTAAGATGAGCACACGTGGACGGCAAAGGTTCGTCCAGGATATAGGTGGGGTGATACGGGAGGTTACTCCGCGAACGACCGAGATTTTTCAACGTCGCACGGACGGACCAGATTTGTTGGTAATCCCGGAGGCCGGGAACTCCAGCTTGGCCGATATCGGCTCCTGTATCAGCCCTGATGAAGGCGATCCCGGAGGACGGTGGCGCGAGGCTCCTCTACGGTGATCCTGGAGGGGGGGGGGATCACCGGGTCGATAACGCCATCCCGATATGGGCCATTCAAGGTGGTGATACCGGTGGTTGGTATCGCCGATGCCTGATGTTGGGGATCCCGCAGTGTGGGATCTCGGAAGGACTGATAACTTCCCCGTTATCAGCTTGGACATGGTGGTCCCGTTCTCCGGAATCGCCAGGGTGGTGATCCCGGAATCGCCTGTCACTTTTTATGGTGATACTGGAGGACGGGAGGCCGGCGGACGGCCAGGATGCGACGAAATCACGGACGACCGAGATTGCTGCAGGCGTACTGACGTGTGTCAGTATGGTATAACGGGGGCCCCCGGAACGGATTCCGTCGAGAATGGTTGGGGATACCAGAGGTCGGAATTTCCACCTCCGGGATCACCGAAACCAGGGTAACATTATCCTCACCCTGAAAATAGACTAAATATCGCCATCCCTTCCTTTATGTGAATGGATTGTGGTCAAGAGCCTAGCTTCCAGCCAAATGGGGATCATTTGCCACGTAGGAATGCCGCGTAGGCAGAAGTGGATGTTCATCAGCAGGATGGGTTCCATGGTGGTCGAAAAAAGGTTAGGTGGATCGCATAATAGGGCACCCATCTAGAGCAACGAAGCAGACGACTCCCTTCCATCATGCACTCCGGCGTTCAGTTTGGGCAGCCTCAAGCTCAAGTACCACAACCAGCAGCAGCGGGAGTAACTGGTGCATACTATACCTCAGATTATACTTCAATTCCTTCTGTTTCTTCTGATTATTCATACCCTAGTTCAGGATCCTTCCCTCCTCCTCAAGCGCCTCCTCCTCTTCCTTCCCCTGCCTCTGCCCCTGCTGTTTCAACCATGAATTATGCTCCAGTTCCATCCTATTCTGGTGCTGTGCCTCCTGCCCCTTATTCTTCTTATGGCACTCCCAACTATTCCGATTTTACACAAGGTCAAACCCAATTTTATAATAATCAGGTAGCACCTTCTCATCCTTATGCTCCAGCAGCACCTTCTTTGCCTGCTGCGGACCCAGGTTATGATTTGGGTTATAATTATGGCACATCCCCTGTTGCACCACCAGCTCATCCTTCTTTTAGTTCTTATGCTTCATATGAGACACCTGCTCCTCCTTCCGGGAGATCTGCATCTCCGTTAGTTTCTTCAGGTCATGTTATGCCTCCCCAAATGCAGATTCCACAACCGCCATCTGCTCCGCAGCCACAGCCTGCAGGATATGGATCCCCCATGCCTCCAGTACCAGGTGGAGGATATTCGGAAGGCAATTATCAAGGTGATTTTATGAGAGGGGCGCCACAGACATACAGAAGTTATGAGCAAGACTATGGCCACAACGATGGGGGATATTACCAGCCAAAGAATTATGATAGAGCAGGTGGAGACCAGCTGCTGGGAGCATATGGTCAGGGATATGGTGGTAGTTCGGAGTCTGAAGGCGTTTACAGGTATGATGGGGGCCAGTCTGAGCCATATGGTTCTCGTGGTACCGGTTCCAATTCCTGGGGTCTAGGCAGTTCTACTGGGGAGAAAATTACAAGAGCAACACCTAAAGTCGAGACAACTGTTAGTGGAAATGGGGTGCAGAAATATCGAGTGAAATTGTTATCGGAGTCAAGTTATTCTGATCCGCCAACGGATGTGATTTGCCAGGTCTTCTATGTTTCGATTGGTTTATGGTGCTTTTTGAACTTGTGCATTGTAGTAAAATTACTCGAATTCCTTCAGAAAGAGCTTTGTGTTTCATATTATGAATGCAAATTTCTTACCATCTCTACAATGCTCTTTATCTGAAAGGAAAACATGGAGGTCTTATTGTGTATGGCATGTGGTTTTCTGCACCATGTCTTAGCTTTACTAAAGTGGGGCCTGTACCTGGTTTAGCTGACTTTGTTTTGTACTATGAATTCAGATTGGGCTGGATGGTGTACGGTTACTCTCTCCAAATACGAACAAGACAATAAGAATATATCCTCTAGATACTATCACAAAGTGGGAGGTGATTATTTTAGTAACACATATAAGATATAGAGATATATTTTTTATTTTTGTGGTTCAATAGGATGATTTGAAGCTGTGCAAGGGTCTCTTTTCTTATGCCTGCGCATTATGTCCTGCACCCATGTGCTTCATTTTTTGGGCTGGATGCCTGATGCAAGATTATCATGCATTGTCCAAATGCTTGTTTGACTATTTGATTATGAAAGTAGTACAAGTTATAAGGACTTGTGCACTGTGAAGGAAAATTGCTGCAGGAAATGTAGAGCATATAAAAGAATGGAGGGAGAGACCTATGTACTCTGTTCATTTGCAGGGTTGAACCTAAATTCCTTTGTGAAACAAGCTGAGGCTTGAGGAAACATCCTTGGTGACTTATAGTTAACGAAACTTTATTTTGTTGGGAAAGAGTGAAACCTTAGTTTATTATTGACGGGAGTTTTCGACAGGTAAGTGACTCCTCAATATTCACATTCTGGGCAAAGAGCTCTGTGGATGTAGAGCAACGTCGAATAAGGCTTCAAGCTAGTAGCTACACGAGTACTGCCATACTTGATACGCTCACTGCAGCATGTGTACAGGTCAGATTTGCATGAACTTTGGATGTTGTTTATGGTTGTCAGCTGAAAGATAATCTCTTCTTACCCCAGGTTTGTGAGATGGTTGGCAAAGATTTTCTGGGAGAGTCCAGTAAACAATCTAGTAGTACTGTAGAAACATCCGAGTCTGCACAGAAAAAGTCGTCATTTGCAGAATGGATGGCCTTAAAAACCAAGCCCTTGACTGTTGAAGAGAAGCAACATTGGGTAGGCATTTATTGTCCTTTTGTGCCGCCTGAAAGGTGTATTAAAATCCAACTGTGTCATTTTTCTCTCTTCCAGGTTCCAGACGAAGCAGTTACAAAGTGCACAGCATGTGATTCAGATTTTGGAGCATTTCTTCGAAGGGTAAAAACAATGTTACTATTTCATGAATTAGTGCAAGTGGTTTCATCTATTTCCTGGTTGCAGCACCATTGCAGAAATTGCGGCGATATTTTCTGTGACAAATGCACCCGTGGAAGGACTGCATTGAACAATGAGCAGGATTCACAGCCAGTTCGTGTCTGTGACCGCTGTTTGGTATGTCAATATTATTTTTGGAAGCCCTCTCGTTGCAGAAAGTATGTACATCAACATAGACATGATCAATATGCTAGAACGTGACGATTCTACGTGAAATTCTCATGCATCCTTGTTCCTTTCCTTAAAAACCTGGGAAATATAGAGTTAAACATCATTAAATAGTTTGCTCAATAACTGAACCTAACATGCAAAAAATTCTGACATATATGTCATGTGTATCAGGCAGAGGTGACTCAGAGGCTGGCAAACATGGAAACCAGTAGTAAATCATCTTCTATTTTGCACAGTCACGAGGATCTTGCAAAAAAGCTTCAAGTAACAACTCATCCTGGCTGAACTTTTTGGAAGTGTGATATGTGAAATGGCTCATTATTGATTTTAACAGGAAGAAATGGAGAGGAATGCTTCACAAAAAGGAAATTCTGGGAGCTCGGTGGGTGCCGAGTCCGGAAAGTCTGGACAAATGTCTGTCTTAAACTGCAGCAAGTGTGGGAATATCTCACTTGTGACTGGTAATAAAAACCGTTGCCCAAATTGTGGTTCCTCAAGCCAGAATTCAGAGACAAGAAATTCAAGTGGAAGATCAGGTCGGCAAATTTCTGAGTCAGGATCAAACATGAAGGAAGTAGCTTGTCCGACATGTACCGTTCACCTTCAGGTTTGTGCAGTTCCCTTCCTATTTGGGTCACTTGTATTCAAAATTTGCTCATCTAATGTCACTGCATTTATGGTCAGGTTCAAGTACCCAAATCTGGGACACAGACAGTAGAATGTGGAGTTTGTCAACATCCGTTCCTCGTTAGTGCACATTGATCAAAGGTGTCCTTGAGGAGGTGGGTTATAATTCCGACAAATTGCATTGCCTGCGTGTGCCTTGCCATGCTATAGTAAATATTGAATTGTAATTAATATCCTTGGAAAATCATTCTTCTCCTCACCATTATTGTAAATCATTTTCAAACCTATATAGTGATTTTTGAAGATGCCGGTATGACATTTTCTACAGTTCACAATTGTCAAGCACACGGTGATATAGTTCTCTGTGCAAAAAGGTAATGCAAGTGCTCACTGAATCTCGCGCGGGTAACCTGTGGCAACAGTGAATCCTCGCGTTCCATGTGTTCCATCCTATCATCGCACCTCCTATGTAGAAGCTCCCACCAATCATGACGAGGTTGAGTTCTAAAGCATATGCAACTTAGGAAGGAACAGTATCTGGCAAATTGGATAATTAAACTGGCTGATTGGATAATTAAATTTTTGGATCTACAATTTTGGAGCTTGAATGCCAAGCTTGAATAGATGGACGACTGAATAGAGCTTTAAATATTTGGATTCACGATCTACATATATTTATGCGCATTTCAAGCTTGAATGATGCAATTGCATATCTCCCATGCCTGACATCATACAATATAACAATTGGGTTGCATTCTGTTCTGGTATTGCACCTTGGTGCAGCCACGTCCATTGCACCAATAATCTGGAATCACGTTTGGTTCCACTTCATTTTTGATGATGGCTGCCTACACAGGTAAAACATTGAAGAGAATCATGAACTAAGCAAGCTCCCCAATTGTTACATTGTACTAGGGTAAGCTGTTTGGTCCAGCTTTTCTTGTTTGCTTTTATGAGCTGCTCTCGGTTGCCGCTGGCCACAACATCCACGGGCAAACAAGGGTTACATATTGTATATATAAGGGTAAGCTGTTTGGTCCAGCCTTTTTTGTTTGTGGTGAGCTGAGTTGCTCCCGGTTGTTGCTGGCCGTAGCATCCACCAGGCAAACAACGTAAGCTGTTCCAAACAACTTGCCCTTATACATCGCATCCGGTTGTTGTCGGCCGCAGCATCCATCGGGCAAACAACGTAAGCTTTTCCAAACAACTTGCCCTTATACATTGCATCTAACTTGTACAATGTGTGCATTATCGTGTGGATATGTTATAAATGCAGCTTATAATGTATAGATCGTAGTTTAATAATGGACTAAATCTAGTTTGGGTTTTTGTTAGAATAGAATAGAATAAGTTTTTTATCGTCCACGAAGGTCAATTGGCCTATGGGACCTGTACAATACAAACAACAAGCGTATTACGGCCCGTATAAAAAAACCCTTTAGGGAAAAACTGCGGCAGCAATGCGCTTGCTGGTATACAAAAAGGGGTGTCATCCTGATCTAAGTGAACAAAACGGAGGCCTTCACAGAGAAGAGGAGCAGAGCCTATGCCGTTCGTCTAGGACCTCCTGAAGATATGTCGCAAGGGTTCCTACCGCTTCAATGTTGAGCATGAGATTGAGTGCCTGTCCCGGGATTACTAATTGCGAGTACCGTGCTCTAATCTGCTCATAAGAGGGGCATGTTTGCAAAGAGTTGCTATTTTGCTGTTGAGTCTTTATATTTGATGGATAATATTCCTTTTGGAACGTCCACTAATGGAATGAACATGCAGGTCAATACACTTAACAATATGCAAGACATTATGCTTAGGCCTATTATGTAAGACATTACTTTATTTGAAGGTTTAACAATATGCTTACTCCTCTTGTGTAAGACAATATGGTATTTGGGTCGTAAAATTTTGCTTGGCTTATTGTGGTGCTGCGATGTGGCAGGCAAGTCCATTGCAGAATGATAGTTGAGTCTACCATTCCGCGAATTACAGGCTACAGAAGGTTTTCGTGTCCTCTTCTCCTGTTTGCCTTCATCTTCTTTGATCTTCGACCAATCCACTGTAGCTCTCGTCGGAGCTCCACAAGCACAGACGACTGTTTTCAAGAATAGGGATTGGAAATAGCCAATTCTTGCCCACTTTAAACTCCAAGAAAATAACAATCATCCAGAGCCATTGGGTCGACAAATTGCTGCAGAGAAATCCCCTATTTCTATAGGAAATCCCTTGAAAAATCCTTCATGAAAGATCGATTGGTCTTTGATGGATTGCACTGACGGAACAGACTCTAAAGGGTGGAAGCGGAGCTTTGCTCTGCTTTAACCCGTTTTTTATACAAGGCAGAAGTGAAAAAAAAGCTAAGGTCATACATTGATGCATTTGATACAAGGCCGTTACCATACCCTACAGATTTGCAAGCACGGTTATGGATGCATACGTGGATCTTGAATTTGGTGGCCATAGCTTCAAATCTGGCTATGCTTGCACAAGAATCTCTGCAAATACATGAGATTTAAAAGAAAAAAACTAGCGAAAAAACAAACAAGAGCTGCCATCGCTGCAGAACCTCAAGAATCCTGCTTGGCGCCATCGTTGTGCCTCAAAAATCCTCTCGCTGGCGCAAAGTTTTCTTCCCAAATACCATATTGTGGGTGCATGGTATTTGATCTACCTTTCTGGCATGTACCAGTGACCCGCTCCTTGCTAACGCAGGTCGCGGGCGGGGCCCCACTGGTACATGCCAGAAAGGCATCCCAAATACCATGCACCCATACATTATTTTATTTGAGGGTTTAACAATATGTATAGTCCTCTTATGTAAGACATTAATTTATTTGGGAGTGGAGACCACAGAACAATCCACTAGGGCATAGGGACTAATGACGAAGTAGAAAGAGATGTCACAAGAAATTTCTTTAGAGAGAATGTAGAGAGATGCAGTACATTCTATACCTACAATGGAGGAGCCTATCCATCAATTACCTTAACAATTGTTGGATTCACTGGGGTTGTAGTCTTGTCTCTGCATTTTATTTTGTTATATTTTTTTTGATTGATGAATAAAGTTTGACATCCTTCAAAAAAAAAAAAAAAAAAAAAAAAAAAGTTACTTGTTGGATGCTTAAACTTGATGTAGAGTTTGTGTGCCTAGAGGCGAACACATTATCTATGAAACAAGCATTTGTTTCAAAATCAAGTTGGGCTATTGACCAGACTTTTGATTCCAAACTAAAGAAATAAGAAATGTTACATTTACCTTATTTGAAGGAATAAATCAGTTGAATGCCAAGGAGTCTTATGAACTTTGGCTAGCCAATGAGAGACTTCTACTGCTTGGCATCAGCCTGGATATCTCCAATGACATAATCAGTTCCTCTACTGAGAGTCCCCAAATATGGCCTCTATTGTGCCGCAATTGTTGCTTGGTTGTTGCTACCTCTTCGCCTCTATGTCCAAGGTTGCCACTTTCTTTCAATGACAACGCTATGGATATGTATAGGCAAGGGTAATATAGTGGCTATTATTCTATGAATAGATTATTTGGGTTTTTGTTTTGTCAATTGTCTTTGTCAACAAATTTAATTTTTTGCTAGAACTTTTTTTTCCAACCAAAATTTTGAAAAAATCATTTTCAAACCCTATGTGTCTACGTATTTCTTGTTGCGCCTTTTTTTATATATGTAATTGTCTATCCTTTATCCCTCTTTTTGTTTACGGCAGTAGGTAAAATAATTAGACCTTTATCATCGAGTTAGTCCCTTTATATCTTTAAAATGTGGATGTGGAAGTAGAAATGATTTTTCAAAGATCAATGTAAATGCGTCAGTATAAACAACTTCAAGAATGAAACTTGTTCTGCGTAGTGTTAC
The DNA here is from genome assembly GCA_011763485.2 of Isoetes engelmannii. Lineage (NCBI taxonomy): Eukaryota > Viridiplantae > Streptophyta > Lycopodiopsida > Isoetales > Isoetaceae > Isoetes > Isoetes engelmannii. The sequence continues at coordinate 8,543 of JAANSK020149123.1, forward strand.
TCTAGATTTCTTATTTTCGTTGGAAAAAAACATCAAAAGACCCTTTGAAAGAACCACAATATCGCTGAACCCCAACAAATTCAAGAAGACTTTCAACTATGACACACACACACACACACACACACACACACACACACACACGCACACACACACACACGCCCCCCTCCCCCCCCTTCAAACATTAAGATGGAATTGAACTCTTTTACTCTTCTCATGGCCTTCTAAGATATGTTCATGCCAATAGGAACATCTGACCCACTACGATCTTGCAGGTCATTTACTGTCGAATTTTTGAGAAATTAGTTAATACTCTTTCATCTTACCTTTTCAAAAAGATAATGGTACATGCGTAATTTTTAATTTTATGTTATCATCATTAATGGAATGGAGGCTCATCATTACTTCTAAGCTATCAAAACTTTTTGAAGTAGTGTTAGGCAGCGTGCCATTTTCGTGATGTATGAAATGATTTTGGAATTTTTATGGTTTGGATTAGTTGCAAAGACCACCCGCCAATGTTCTTTTATTCAAATACGATATATCTTCAAGTAAGCTTTGAGGATTTGATCCATTGCAACTTTCTCATTACTTTTTACATAAGGATCATATCCAATGACATCGGCAAACTTCCAGTTTTCAGCACATATGTATTTTTCCGAACTCATGAATTTCTGTCAAGGATTGCGTTCAACCTCTACTTATGCAATACAACAATTGGGTCCCATTTTTTGGTGGGGTGTAAGGTAGTGCTACCATGCAGCACTTTCCTACAATGTGAATCTGAAGTTGGCTAGCTAATTACGCATTACAGGTTCTCCTGGTTACCATTTGTTACTAACCATAGGACTACTACAAACCATAGTCCACAGTGAACCTAGTCTAAATCTTTTGGCATAGCCCATCCTCCATGGTTTCTTATACAACATAGCTTGTGGACCCACAAGGATAGATTTACATGCTTTTTGTAGCAGCCAGATGCCCAAATACTCTGCTTGCCCCCCCCCCCCCTTTTTTTTTCCCCGAGACTGCCCTTTTGCCCAGGGGATCCACCTTTATGTATGTTAGATATGGCATCTGCGTTCTTAGGATTAGACAAAACCCCCTTATCTTACGCATAAAAATGTCTTATTATACCTTTATACTCCTAAAATTACAACTAGACAACTGAGATAACTGATAGATACCCCTTATTATATGTATGCAATAGGCAATAAAAAACCCCATTGCGTGCGCTCTGCCCTTATTTACGCACCAAACATGTGAACCCCCTTGCCCTTTTAGCTTTGAACGGATCGACAATCTTTCAGTCCTACGCTTGGACCATGTAGCACAATGTGTGTTGGTTTTTTATAATGCTTATCATGATCTGTGTCAAGCTTATGTAATATCCATTCCTAAATTACTACCCACAAAAATGAGCAGATTGCTTGCAATATACATTAAGTCATTGCCCATCCGCTGTTTTCCTTCTGAATTTGTAATCCAAAAAAATTCTGCTCATAGAACAAGACATATCTTGCCTTATTAACTTAGATTAGGGGTGCTTTCCCATGAGCCTCCGACCTCAAGGTTTTCTTGAGGTCTAGATCAAGGCGTGTAGGTTCCGTAGGCACCTCAACCTCAAGGAATCAGGTTTTTGACCTTAATCAAACGTAATCACCAAACATTTCTGAACGCATAGGTATTTGAACCAGACTGAGATTTTCAGGTTGCCAATCTCATGATAAAGCACCCTAAGACGAATCTAGAGCCAGGGGCATCTTCAGAGTCCCCAATCTATTTAAAATCACCTTAAAAAATAGCTTAATATGCCCAAAAATTTCTTGAATATATCCTTGAAAGGGGGACTACCATTTCTTCCATGAAGATGCACAGACTCATAACTTCAATTTGCACAATGTTTGCTTATCCATTAAATTCAGGCTTAATAATACTAGTGACGGTGCCCGAAGTTGCCGGGCTTTAGTAACTATTTGTCAAGAAATGGAAAAGTAAAAGTTGCACGTACAACAACTATTTCTATGTTGGAGCATATGACATAAAAAACCTGTATGAAATGGCATAATAGCCTGGAAAAGCAAATTGAATTTTGGTAAGCATGGTCGTTGTTCCAATTTCTAAATTTATGAAAGCAAGATCCAATCCTAATCTATCAGTTAGCACACCAAATAACTGTAAGACAAAATATAATCATCAATAATATTTTGCTGCAAAGGAAAATGGAGAGTGAAAGCTGTTTGGACTAGTTTATGATGCAACAATGTTGTGCTTATGGATGAAGAAATAAAAAGTAATAACTCAAATATGAAGTATTAGTAAAGAGAAGTAAATTTTTTTTTTACGAGATTTTTATATTATATGTAAATAAGTACAATGCTTGATGTTAATAGAGAATTACTACAGGAGTAACCTCGACATCTTCATTCTCTACTAACTCAAACTTATTTATGCTCCATAAGCTGATATACATGAAGCTCATATACTGCTCTAATAGCTGATAATCATGATAGCTCACATGAATCTTCTCACTTAGTACAGAAATAATGTTTGATGATACAAAGGAACAGCCAAAGGAAAAGCCATGAGGCCCCCAATCATGTAGCAGAAGAGTTCCTGAAGGATCAAAGCAGAAATTTTGGAAACATTAAACAGAAGGAAGTACCATGATATGAAATCAAGTTAGTGCTGCATTGTCAGGACGTAAAGCAGTCAGCCTGAGTAGGCTAGAAATACAGGCCCAGCCGCCAAGACTCCTCCCTAAAGTCCGGTTCATGATATAAAGGCGTCTTCCTGCTTAAAGAAAATGCCTAGCTCGGCCCTAATTGATCTCATTTCTTGCACTTCAAAACTATCTAATAATTTCAAGATTTCACAAAGACCTCCTGATAATTCCACTAAATAGATAAGAGTCTTTCTGATCATCCAAACACAATCTGTACCAATCTGCTAGCAAGAAAGAGCGGGAAGACATGAATGGCCAAAGAGTAGAAGAACCTGGATAACGAAAGAAAGGAATTACAAGAACCTGGAACTGCACCTTTATTCTAGCACTGTGGAGAATTTGCTCCATCTTATAGGCATCTGCGCCGTTTCAATGTGCTTTTGCTAAAAAGCTCCATCCGCATCTCTGTCTTTGGAGAACCCAAAGATTGCAAGAAAATAGCAGAGATTGCATACAGAAATCGCATAATGCTTCAGAATTGAAGCAAGAGAGCAAAAAAGCCACGTTAGTGGCATTACCATCAGAACTAGAAGAACCCGCCCTGATGCCGCTTCAAGAACCTGTTTTGTTTAAAACAAGAAACCTCTCCACCATGGCCAAATCCTTGCTAGCACCGGAAGTTATAGAACACCCTGGATTAGAGGCAGCAGTGCCGGATTTGAGAGAGAGGGGCGGTCCCTTTCTCTCGGCCGCCCTAGCCGCAGGTGGAGACAACGCCAAGATCCATTCCCCCCAAAGAGCGCCAAGATCCATTCCCCCCCAAACAAATTCCAGTTTTGGGTTTGCCTGATCGGCAAACCTTGGTTTTAGTGTTTGGGTGAAGGCATCTTTTATTGTCATCCGTCCGATTCACAATTGGACGGTCTACCTCTTTTGCCACTCCGCGTTAGGAGGCGTGAGGCAACATGGTTGCCCGCCGTTGATTTCGGCGCCATCGATTAACTTAACGCCGGGGGTGAAGGTACCCTAAGGATGTGGGGAGTCGAGCTCTTATATCTTGTGTACCCTGGCATATCCCTGGCATATTCAGTGTCGTGTTGGAATCACAAACAAGACACGACGTTTTTTGGGGACTTTGCATTTCTTTTTTTAGTTTTAGCATGGTTCTAACATGATGGTGGCCAAGATTTACTGGGATCCTGTGGGGAGCACGTATGTTGATGTAGTATAGTGATGAGTTTTCTCACTTGTCACGATGTCCCATTACGGCTTCCCGTGGACATTAAAATTTTATCATTATCATGATGATTCCTAATATCAATAAACTGGTAGCTTACGACTTCTCGTGGACATTAAAATTTCATCATTATCATGATTCCTAATATCAATAAACTCTAGAATTAGTGATGTACTAGAAACGTGTGCCCAGTGATGCCGGACATTATTCGTGGATGCACAGAATTGAGCGATATAATGAAATGCGTAGGTTTATTGGTAGAATGTATAAGGGTAGCGCAATTCGGATTGGATTGTAGTGAAATTTTGCATCTATTGTGTATGTGGGAGGTGAAGATGTAGAGTATGACATGCAATGGTAAGCATACATTATTGTAAAGACCTAAATTTTAACCACCTATAGCTCCATAGCAAATAGGACATCGTCGTAAAAAGTTTTAAAGTTGAAAACAGAGGCACCATGTTATTTATTCACTTCTGTTATACCAAGAGATACAGCAATGATGAACGAGCTTTTACACCAAAATAAAATTAAATAAAATACAAAGATTTGAAATTGTGTGCGTGCCTGTGAAGCCAACATTATGGTAGTGATTTGCTTTTGTACTTGTAGGATTATGGAGTACAAATGGCATTTTCACTTGAGGGATTCAATAGTGCATAGGCTTGTTTGGGAGAAATAATATTGTGCTACCATATCTGTAGAGAGTCTTTGAGGCTAGTAAGGGCATGATGCAAAATATATACCCAAGTTGGACCGTGACTTGCCTAAACCCTACCCCAAACAATATTGAGTAGGTGACTGTCAAAGGCATTTTTTCAAAAAGCAATGGACGTCATGGCATCATGTTACCTTCAACTCAGATTACAAAGGTTGTATCTAAAGTAGCATACTTCAAAAAGCAATGCATGGCATCGTATACCTTCAACTCACATAACAAAACAAAGTTATATTTACAAGAAATTTATCGCGGCGGCCAAGGCCGCCACGAATATTTCTCTTTCCCATACCTTTTGTCTTCACTCAAAATTTTATTTGGATATTATGACAATAGCGTGTGGGACTTGAACCACTATGGGGTTTGAACCGCACTGTTGTTGTATGTTCTGGTGCCAAAACATTTCTCAGTTCCAAAACTTCCATTAACTTCATTAATGGTTTCTACTAAGCCTCAAATACAGGCAGCTGAAGTCTCACACACAAGCAATTGCCTTTCAAATATAGGTTTTCAACACATAATATTCCCACGTTCAACCGAGAGTTCACCATAAGAAACATAATCCATCCATCAAAGGGTTCATCATTAGAAACATAATTCATAAATGAAAAAAGATTGGCATCATATTTAGTTATAGCAAATTTGTCATACAGATCATCCTTGGCTACAATAAACTTGTCATACAGCTGCTCATTCTCTTGAGTAGTCGTCTCTTGATGCATGCTTAATGTTTTAAGGAGCACGACTCGTCCTCGTCAATCAACAACTTGTGATGTGTTGGGTTTAAAATGCCTTCAAAATGCCTCCCATCCAACTTCATAGTTGAACCAATTCACCAATAGCAACACAAATATTAGCATTCTCACATCTTCAAACATGTCCAGCCATTTTTTCCCTTCAGTCAGACCCATACAACTTGTTGTTATAAGGCCCAAACAACTTGTTTTAGAAGATGATACTACCACATTGTTTATAGGCATTAGTATAACCATGTCCACAGTATCTGAAAATAGAAAGAAACCAAAAGCTTAGATTCACCAACAAACATGTGCAAATTATATGCAAACAACATCTGCAGAAATTCAGTGTTGCCGTTGCACCTCAGGTTTACTTTTAGGGATTAGGTTTCCTGGGGTTTCCTCAAGAGTCAAGAGTTTTTTTTTTCTTTTTTTTTTGTTTTTTGAAGAACTTTCGCATTAAATTAAAAGAATAACAATGGTATGAGTGAAGAGGAAGAGAAGCTGCCCCGAAGAGGCAGTGATACCCCACCACCCCGTCATCCTCTCAACAATTACTGAACAAAATGGCCGTCAATATCTACAATCCCCAGGAAGTCGCGCCAGATGGCGAACTTCTGCTCCGCCAACCCCGGGAAAACCAGAAAGCTCTGGAACAATCTGTACCTCAAACGGGGAATCAAGGAGGCCGAAGGTTGCTGAACCCCCTGGAAAACCCACAACTGCCGTCGTCTCCAGATCAGCCAAACCAGCCAGGCTACACAAAGATGCAGGGCCTGCTTCCGCAGCAGATGCCAAACCCATTTGTTTTATTAAATTTAATTTTTATAAGGTGGAGGTACCAATCCCTTGTAAAATTGTTACACATATATATAATTTAATGCCAATTTTCTGTCATCTTTTGTAAGAATTTTTTTTATTTTTTATTTTTTCATTTTCATTGAGTATTCCACATCTGTCAATTTGCAGAAAACTTGTCGAAACATGTTCTCGTCTCCGAAGATGGACAAAAAGAAGGACAGTGATGCACATTTAATCTGAGCTCAGGCAGAAAGGGAGGGCTCTAGCTATGGCGAAGGTGTCGTGGACATTGCAGTTGAGCATTCATTTTGCAGATGAATTCTGCTTATGCCGAGAGCCCAAGCATCTGATTCGGCTACAACTCACAGATTTCCAACAATTCACAGATCTTGGTGCAACCTGCAATGGAAGGGGCTCAGCAAATGAGAAAAGCTTCACTGGAGATGAGTGCCACCTGTGACGCTCCCGGCGCCATATACGATGCCCCCATCGTATATCGACGGGGAAATCCCCCTCCCCAATGGCCAACACCATTGAG
>JAANSK020149234.1:0-15233 GCA_011763485.2 Isoetes engelmannii
TGGATTCTCTGAATTTCAGTTCATTAGAGACAATAAAAAGGTTGGTTTCAGGAGAGAATGTTTAATCAAATGCAAGGATTGTGTATTTCCTCACAATCTGCAAGTTGATGTTCTACAGTAAGCAAAAAGGAACTTGAAAAAAAAAAAAAAAGATCACAATTGTCAGCTGTTGGGTTCGATTCCCAAAGTGATCTTTGAGTTTACTGTTTTTAGCGTGCAGCGGCATACTTGTGCTTCCTTCATTTCACAATCTTGTTGTATCCAGGTATAACTTGCTTTTGAAACTAAGTTCTGATCCCAGCTTCTTTTGCAGTGCAGGTAGGTGCAAACCATAGTTTCAGAACCACAGAGGATTTGTTTTCTTTCTATCTGAGCTTATGCGAATTTCATTGTTTGGTTCGCAATTCTGAGTTAAACTGCTGAGCGTAGAGCTGTGGCACAGATACTTATGTTTACATGAATGTCATCATAGTATTTGTTCAAATTGGCTCTTTAGTTCGTTTTGCTTTGAGCATCCGTTGATATTTTCCATGCATACTTACCATGGTATGAAAGATTTCATCCTTGCTGCACCACGTTTGCCATTCAGATTGTGCAGGAGCAGTAGAAAGACACTTTATGAATCCTATATTTCTTAAAGTAGGCATGGACCATGTTTCAGTCCCATTTAGAGTTCAAATTTAGTCTACTTGCAGTCTAGTAGTTATACTCGGATTCATTTCAAATTTTTGTCAAGTTAATGTAGTATTGGGTGCCATTTTCTCTCTCTTTGTTGAGTTTTTATGTTACGATAAATCATCTTGACCATTTGCATGAACAAAAATCTGGACATACGAGAAATGAACAATAGACTGGACGCAGTGGATGAACTACTAGAGTCAACTATAGATACGAATAATCAGCTCCTACGGGCATTACAGGTAGGATCTCAATACTTTCACTCCACCATATCAGCATGTATCACCTAGATGGTCTAGATGAGCCTTATTCTGACCAGTACATGTGCATACTAGGTATCTACCAAGGGGTATCCAATGGCTATCTTGTTCTTAGGAACAGAGAATGCTAAATTTTCTCCCCGTAGGAGCAATTTATATTAGAAGAATAAAACATGGGGGGTTCTAATGAAATACTCATTGATGGATACCAGACTACCAGTACAGCATCTCACCTATGAATCATGGCACAGATATGCCAATTTCATTAACAATATGAGTCTTTGTCCGTAGGTGTCACTTTGGTTCTATCCTTCTAATAACACCTGTATGACTCAATGGTCAATAAGTTTTCAAAGTTTGGGCCTAAAGTCCTAAGACCAGACTTATTTTCCCATAGGAAGTCTTGCCCCTTGAAACAAAGTGCCGGCCCCCCCCCCCCCGCCCCGCGCATAAGAAAACAACAAGCATAAACCAGTTCACGAGTCGTAAAGTTCTGTTTGAGGCAACTAAATTATATCATATAATGTATTCCATTCCACAGTCACTATTTGCCAGATACAAACATCTCAATGCATGTCAGTTGCAAACTCTATACTAAGATACTTGTATGTGTGCATCGCCTCCCCTAATGACCCCTAGGAAGTTATTCATATGAAATGCTAAGCATTCCAATCACCTTGATGTAGTTGCAAAGTGATTGGAACACATTGTTGTGCAATTTCGATTAGTTAACACTTGTGGTGTTATTGCTAAGATAATGATGGCTTATTAACCTCTCTCTCTTGAGCAAGAAGCATGGGACCCTATTTGGATTCAATATCTTTGAATTAATTTTGTCATTAGTGTCATATACTAGAGTAAGTACCTAATGCTTCAAGCTCATATTTCAAGGGCATCTTCTTGTGCGTACACATCTCAACTAGATGAGATTTATACATTTTGTAATTTCTACTCTTAATTAATAAAATTATATCCGTCTTTTCTCAAAAAGAACAAGGTGTTGCGCACGACGGGTTGCCCTCCGTTCTCCCCCAATGGTGTGTTTGCATGTTTTTTATTTTGTTGTTTCATGTCGATGGGAAGAAAATAAATGCAAGGACCAAACCTTTTGCCTCGGACGTTGTCAGTGGGTTTAACTTTGAATCTCTAGTCTCTATAAATACAACTGTGTTCTGGCATTGACAGTGTTGCCTGAGTGAATTACTACATTGTTATCCCTTGCCAAGCCAAGAATGGACTTCTTATTTGCCTTCCACATAACAACCAAGGGGTTTTGATATTCTGATAAAGTAGTATAGTTGTTTGCAATTAACTCATGTTTAGGGAATTGGCAGTCACTGACTAGTAAACATGTGCCTGACATTGTTGTGCATGAGTTAGAACGATATGGGAAAGAGACTGCATTGACATATGTAGGGTTCACATGGTTTCCACAACAACAAAGAGAAATTCCATGAGCTGAATAAGTACGCAGGAAAATTTCGTCTTGCATAAATGGTTCCTATGTTGACTCAACTGCAATTCCAGGTTGATAAGAAAAAAACAATGACACGTGAACTGCCTAGTAGGATTATGATTTGGTAAAGGTGAACTTAAAGCAAAAGTTATCATTGCCTATATGGTTATCAGCCCTTTGTAATTCATGCTTGATTTTACCTTGAAAGGATGGTCATAATGCATTGAAATTAAAACTCAATCTACTTTTTGAAGACATGGCCTAGATCCATGCCACAGTGGTCACATTGCCGTCTTTTGACTCTTGATTTTTATGTGCACTCATATAGTTGTGTGCTTCACCAATTTGGTTTCGATCTTAGATGTGGCTCCAAGAGGCAATATGTTACGATCATGGGCTAAATTTTTTTCTTTGCAAAACATCTTATTGATAAGGTTTGCGAGTGTTTCTCTATAAAATTTTGGTTGGAAAAAAAGTTTTAATTAAAAAAAAAAAACCTCCCCCCCCCCCCCCAACCTTTTTTTAGCACGCCAGCCCAACCAAGCCTACACCCTTTCTTGCAAATTGTAGCCTATGCACCTAGCACCTCCACCTCATCAAAATCTGAGGTGGCATATCCCTACACCATTAGATCCTCTTTTCTTACGAATGAAGGGCTAGGGAAATAAAAAAGTGGCCAGAAAGATAGCAAACGTGGATGGGAGAAGCACTAACCCGACGCTATATCCTGCTTTTGAAAAAAGAAAAGGGATGCGTCATGTCCACTGCAAATGAGTTCAAGAAAAGGATTTTTTCTTGGCTTCCGACTCTACTTTTGATGGTAATCCTTTTTCCTCTTATGCACAAGAAACTTGAGATTTTAGTCAAGAAAGCTGAATCTGTTGTTATTATTTTCCAATTGCAGGATATTCTGAACTGATATACATTCTTTTGTAGTTGTATAGTGGTTTTATGTCGACTTGAACATTCAGTCTCATTCCTTTACTTTGTGTACTGGCCTACTATTTTCCAAGATTTTTGTCAAGTCAGCAATAGCACGGACTAAATCTCTTACTATAATTGCTTCTAATGATAGTGTCCAGATAGTTAACTATAGAGAAGTAAAAAATTACAAGAAAGATATTTCTATACCAAGCAACTCGTGTTTACATTTATGTCCAATAATAATGTGTGCCGATGGCTCTCTAGGCCATCTTGCTATCCCTTTCATACATAACGAGCAATGCACTGAAAGACTCCACCCAATATGCTGCAGCTATTTGACATCATTGGAATGGAACCTCTCATGTATTATCCACATAGTGCAATTTGCTGCTTAACCTCTAATTGCATGAGGCAAGCAGATTAGGTCAGGGAACGTTGGGGTGCCTATTCTACATCTAAACGAGGAAGTTCATCCCTTTCAACTCTTGATTGTATTCAGGTAAAACATTTTCTTCAAGATTTTTCTTGTTCTTCATTCCTTCCTTTGGTTTCCTTCAAATATTTGTCACTATTACTAAATGTTACTCTTCGACATTTAGTATGTAAACTACAATTTAAGGTTTAGTTAGGCCCACTTTTTCACGTGCTTGGTTCTGCATTACTTAGTACTTGATATCACACGTCCCGTACATGATGTTTTATTGCCTTACATCATCACATAGGCTTATGATTGTTTTCATGTGGCATTGATTTTCGAGAGTAACCTTAGCGCAATCAGGTTGTAGGTCTCAACGCTTTAAACCAGGATTTTAGCCTTCTTAGCTTGGTACTTTCCTAGAGTACTAAGATATATATTTTTTCTTTTTTGAAGAACTGAGTCACAAATGTATTAAAAGAATGATAATGTTACAAAATGAGTGACGAGGAAAGAAGAGTTGCCCCAACGGGACAGAGATACCTCAACACCCGATAACAAGCTCACTCCATCAAAGAAATGCATCACTAAATATGTACAAACCCACCATTCCCATCCACAATACCCAAAATATCTCGCCAAATAGAGAACTTTTGTTCTGCTGATCCAGAAAACACCAGAAAACTCTGGAATAACTTATACCTGAGTCGGGGAACATGGGAGGCTAAAGGCTGTTGGATCCCTTGAAAAATCCACAAACGGCGCGGTTTCCAGATCAACCACACCAACCATGCCATGCACAAATGCAATAATTTTCTGCTCAGAATTGCCAAACTGTTAGACATTACATCTTGCAACCACCACATATGTCAAACACTAGGGGTTACATCCATATCATGGCAGCATATAAGCAGCAGCAGGGAGACAATGATGGCTCCAGCTGTTATAAAAGTGTTCAATCCTAATTTTCATATTGATCCACATCAACACAATTTTTAGCCTACCATCTCGCTTTGATCTTTTGTGAATTTCTAATACCTATCCTTGGTTGGTTAGCTTCTTCAAGGTGATAGTAGTATATTTTGCAGGATTGGCCACTTATTTTCCATCATGTGGGATGCTGAAGACTTGAAAAAGAACACAATTCTGGAGCATGCAAGAGGGATTAGAGCATTGCTTGTATAATATAGGATTGAAATAAAGAATGTGTATTGTATGCTGGCTGGAGATCTCATTCTTCTGCCTGACTAGTTCTCATAATTGTATCTCTATCTTCCTATTGATATGCCATCAAGTTATTTGGATCCTTCATCTCACCAATGACAAACATGAAGTGAGAAAATAGCAAACTAGACTAAAACTCCTTCAATCATGTGCAAAATGAATGAAATGATGACAGTTTACTGACCTCTAGCTAGTTCTTCAGTTTTTCTTACTGGTGATTGTAGAGAGATACGACATGGGACTATAAGCAAAAGAATTATGTGGCGTGCAAGTTCATTATGACAAATATTTTTTCTATCCTTCCTACATAGATCTGCTCTAATTTAATTTTTTTTTTTGAAGGACGTCAAACTTTATTAAAAGTCCAAGGCGAAAGACAAATACAAATGCACAGGCAGGATTAAGATCTCAGAGGATAACCATGATCCACTGAGTAGGACCACCGGCCTATGCATAAGATAGGACACTCAAATAAATCTCAAAGATCAACTGTTGCTTGGCAGGAGCAAGCGAAGAACGATGGTAAGCCTTAGCAATTGTAGATTGTGTGTCCTAGAGGACAGCAGCAGCGGGAGTATTTAAGCCCTCAAAGACACACAAATTTCTGTGCTTCCAGACACACCCACCCCAAAACTGGGACCACACTTGTAAACAACAACAAAAATAAAATATGTGTTGTATTTTTGAGGATTATAGAGAAAATTACACGTAGTTATGTGGAGGTGTAGTTTTTCACGGATAAGCTGTAGTTTTTCTTACAGAGATGTAGTTTTTTTTTTTTTTTTTTTTTTTTAAGGATGTGTTGCTTTCTATAGAGGTATGGTTTTTTATGGTTTTATAAGGATCCATGTATGACCAAGTTGTCCACGCTTGGAGTGGCCAATGTTTTTCCCAAATTTGTACCCAGTTTTCTCCATCATCTCAGTTCCAAATGAATTCAAGTTTTTTCCCACATGTGTCTACAATGTTTCTCTAATAGTCATTTCAAAAATCATCCAAACACATTCAGTAAAACTTGATATATCATCATTTGAGTGTGCATAGCTCTTTTTGTCTTAAAGAAGTGCACTGGCCAAATTTTTCGTCACCTTTGAACCCAATTTGCTCCATCATCCCACAACCAAATTGGGCCAATTTTTTTTCCACATATCATCACAATTTTTCCCGAATTGCTTCTTCAAACATCATTTAAAAAAGATCAGTAGAGCTCAAGATATTCAGATTTGAGTGCAAGTGTCTCCTCTTGATTCAGGGATCTTAAAGTTATTGAAATTTTTTGGTACATTGGGAGGAGTATATATCCAAACCCTTCAGGAACCTAGAAACACAAATTATTGACGTTTATAAGGCCATAACTTATTCCGATTCGATCAGGATCTTGCACCATATCATCATGTACTGCGGAGGGTGTTGACTGCGGCTTGGGGGAGGGGGCAACAGATGGATAAACTATGCAGAGCTCCTCCTCTCCCTAGCCGGCAAGATAATTGAATGACTTGGACATTGAGACGCTAGCTCCTCGGCAACATCTGCGCTCACACCGAGTGCACTGGACAAGACACCTCTGGGCATGCATGTATGCACGGAGTTGCCTCCAGCGAGAAATGACGTCACAAGGCTGCAAGTTGGTACAATGCGAGACAAATGATTGTGAGTTAGGGAAAGCAACATGCAAATTTCAAAAGTCAAAGCGCTAATGATGTTTTACCGATCGTGATTGATCACTTCAAAAGAGGAGAACCCTTCGTCCCGGCAAGCAGCGCATGAGGATGGGAATTGGGGATCAATGCAAGGTCTCCCTACCTCAACTCACCTTCGTGACCCTCTTCCCGTTGCTAGAAATGATCCCCAACCTCATGGATCCTTGGATGACATACATGAGTTTGTCACCATTGTGGATGTAGTGTGGTGCAAACAAGCCTCCCTGAATGCACAACAGTAAAGCACGTATAAGACAAACAAAATTGTTTTAAAGCATAGGTTTGGACCTCGTCCTCCCCCTCCCCTGAGTTGCTCACCCCTTCCAAGCGCAGATAATGAGCTGCCATAGACAAGTTTTAAGAAAGGCGTCCTCCTACTGTTGACCTCGCGGAGCTCTCCACCATTTCTCACTCTGGCCACTGGGAAACCTGTCCCAAGCTGATGGACAAGATGAGTGGCACCCACGTTCAGGGTGGACCGTTCTAGCTGCATCTCTTCCCTGGAGGCCTTGATAATTCCAATCTGGTTTTGTTGCCTCTCGCCCAACTCTCGCACCCTTTCCTCGGAGATGTCCAATGCCTGAGCCAAAACACGTGGGCTGAATGCAGTGGCGACATTGAAAATGTCAAAGTCCTGCATCCAGGAGCATCATGCATGTGCAATTTGTTACATGGTAGTACGAACTGGCAATGGAAGAGAAAAATAACATTGAGAAAGAAACGAGAAAGCACAAGGTGGAGTCCCTCACCCTAGGATTCCTTCCATTGTGGGAGAATCCAACACCAAGCATTTCTACACGCTTTTCTTAGTCATTGTAGAACCAAAATGCATGTCCTTGAAGGATGGCAATATAGACCACAACAATCATCCTGACACTAAGTGAAACGCCTGGCTTCGCAACTTGTTCCAAGTATATGGATAAATAGCCAAGAGGACCTGCTGACTTGTCAATGTCACATGAAAAAGAGAAAGCAGCCAAGACCACACATGCTGGAGGTGATCACACAGGAAAAAACAGTGCTCAATAGTCTCTTCCCTTTGCCTGCACGTGGGGCAGAATGTTGAGACTCGAGGATCGAACCTGTGGACAAGCACATTCACACGAGGGCATCTATTCTGCCATCAAAGCACATCCACCTTAGAGTGAAGTAGCTTATCCTAAGCCCAAGTCCACATACACCTCCAACTAGGAGGCGGGAGCTGAAGGGACCACTTTGTTGATGGCGGAAGCATATCACATTTGACAAGCAGCATATACATACAGTTGACAAGCCCATGCTCATAAACACTCTGGTGCGAAATCCACATGCGCCCTTCAGTAGCCTTTGGAGCAACAAAAGGTAGAGTACCAGCGGCCTTTTGCAATTCAGAGCAGAGTACTCACTCTCAATTGCATCATGAACCCTATTTATCACATGAAAATTTATGAGTGTAGTCTGTATGTTCTTGTCCTTGCTACTAGAAGTTGCACATTACATGGGTCGTATGATTGATGGATTTGACGACCGAGGTAGTCCAGGGTGCACCTTGTTTAGTCACAACAACCTCATATTCTGCCCGTCCAAAAGTAGGAAATATTGGTACCTTAAAACGCAGGGGCATCATCTAAAATCTTCAAATAAGATATGTTATTTGTACTTTAAAATGGTTCGCAACATGGTATCATGGACAATAAAATTCAATTCAATTTAAATCACTGTGCCCTAATTAGGCTTTAAAATGGTTTCAAAAAGACATAAATGATATTTTAATTATTTTTTGGTATCAATTCAATTCAATGTATATTACTTTGTCCTAATTTCCCTACGCGTTTATTTTCTATCGCTTTACTTTCTATGGCCTCTGGCGTGCCTTTTTGCTAGGTTTTTCTTTTTTCTTTTTTCTTTTTTTCTTTTTTTTTGCGATATCATGGTATGTAATATCTAAGTCACTATAAATAAACAACAAAAAGGTGCCATAAAAGATAGACAAGATATTAGGCTTTCCATTTTTAATGACATTTTTTTTGCCACTTACCTTCTGCAACAGCAACATATGGCGAAAAGCAAAAGCAACAAGCGACCAACAACATCATGGGGGACAAAGCTTGGAGACGAAGCTGCGCTTGCCATCCGTCGCATCCATCCTGTTTAAGCATCCTTTTGTCTCATCCTATCATCTTTTTTTTGCTTGAAGCTTGCACCAAATTTGTGAGTAATTCTTATCCTATCACTATTTATCTTTTGAATCATCGGATTTGAAGCTTCCTTGGCATAGCTAGGACCTCCAACATAAAACAGAGGAGCAAACAAAGACAAATTCTTTAGAGGGCCATTTTG
Organism: Isoetes engelmannii; assembly: GCA_011763485.2. Lineage (NCBI taxonomy): Eukaryota > Viridiplantae > Streptophyta > Lycopodiopsida > Isoetales > Isoetaceae > Isoetes > Isoetes engelmannii. The sequence continues at coordinate 8,977 of JAANSK020149234.1, forward strand.
AGAGTTAAGTTATGCGTGCACAGATAAAAAACATGACAATTTTATGTAAGAGGCAGAAGAAAGATATAAATGATCATTGTAGGAGGAAGAATTGTTCTGGTGTTGAGAAATTATATGCCATCTAACTGAAGTAGAATATATAGATATGAGTGTTGTAACACGCATGAAAGGAGTTTGGGATTGTGGTTAACTGTGAAAATAATATTGTTACCATCAGCAACTGTGGTTAAAGATATGACTATATGCATTATAGCTCTATATGTACCAACCGACAATGGGAGACACTGATTAAGTTATATTTGGATGAACAAATTTTACCTACATGTTTGTAGCAAAAGCATTGCGCAAATTTAAAATAAATTGTCTTTCATATGTCCTAGTAGGAGATATATTATGTCGAAGAACTATGGAAGGTATATTGCTAAGATGCCTAGATGAGTAAGAACAACTAATAGCTATAGCCAACTGTCATAGCAATATTTGTGGTGGTCATAGGGCAGGAAGGGCTACAACAAAAAAAGATTATTAGGGCAGGTTATTTTTGGCCATCTCTTCATCAAGGTTGCGAAGAGTATGTCAAGCATTGTCATGAATGCCAAGTATTTGGACTAGGGAAATTTCATCCAGGAGGACTTGGGGCAGTTGACACGTGCGGTCCTTTTGAAATATGGGGCCTAGAGCTCATAGGGCAAATAGATCCACCGCACAACTCATCATGAATACACTTTAGTAGTGACGGACCTGTTTACCAAAATGGGCAGAGGCAATCCCATTAAGAAAAGCAGTATTTGAGAATACAGCTGGTCTTATCTTTACACATTTGTGTTGTAGATATGGAATTCTAAAAAAGTTTTTGACAGATCGTGGCACGCATTTTATCAATGCTGTAATAGAGGAGTTGGTGACCAAGTTGAGAATCAAACATGTAAAAAGCTCTTTATACTACCCAGAAGGTAATGTCCAGGCCGAATCATCGAATAATATATTAATGGGGACCTTGAAGAAGATTGTTATTGCATCAAAAAGAGATTGACATGAAAAGTTGAATACTGCATTATGGGCATATAGGATTGCTTGTAAACTGGCTACAGGGTATTCTCCATTTTAGATGGGTTTATGGCACGGAAGCATTGCTACCTATTGACATTGAGTTACCATCCCTGAAATATGTCTTAGAGATGGAAATAGGTGATGATCCATTGAAAGCTAGATTCGATCAAATATTGCAACTAGAAGAGGATAGGTGGATGTGCGAAATGAACTTACAAGTGAAGAAAGCTAAAGATAAAGTTTATTTTCAAAGAAAGCAGAATATTCAAGGTGAATTTGAGGAAGGAGAATTGGTGCTAAAGTGGAATAGAGAGAAAAAGGTTAAGAAATCTCAGCCTCCTTAAGAAGGATTGTTCCTTGTAGCTAGGAGAGCAAGGCATCATTCATACTAGTTGCAGGACAGAGACCTTTGCTTACTGCCCAACCTTGCGAATCTTAAATATCTTAAGAAGTACTGGCCTTAAGAGGTTCAAGGCACAAAGCTCTATCTTGGGGCAGAAAATCATGACATTAGTACAGTCTAGCATGATCTATAACGTAGTCTAGATTGCTAAATTAGGCTGTTTTTCACAGGGTTAGTAAGTTTCAAGGCACAAAGTTCTATTTTGGGGCACAAGTTCATGTTTATGATATATTAGGATGGTGGTCTATAGTGCAGTCAGGATTGTTAAATTAGCTGTTGTATAGGAGCATCCACTTAAATGCTTTGATATTTAGGCATGCAGTCGTTACTATAAGCTATGTCCTTAGGCCTCCATTTGATTTTTAGGGTCTTAAGAATTGTATCGTAGTAACTAGGTTGAGCGCAAAGTCTAGAGGTTGAGGTGATTCCTTATAGCAGTATTCTAATGCACATCTAAGAATGATTGGCATTTGAAGGATCTTGAGCAGCAATGGTTAACAATCAAAATATTGGATTTAAATGTCATTGTAATGTGGACTTTTCCTACATGCAAAGTTCATATACCATACTGTTCTGCATACCAGTTTGCCTCACCGTTTTCACTTGTTCAAAATACCAACTTGTCTGCATACAAATTGTGCCATCCATCTTCGTTCTTTATGTCATGTGCTGGTCTGCATACCAGTCTACCTCACCATTTTCACTTGTTTAAACTACCAACTTGTCTGCTTATTAGTTGTGCCATCCATCTTCGTTCCTTATGTCATGTACTGGTCTGCATAGCAGAGCATTTCCTATCCAATTTGTGTTCCACTTTACCACCTCATCTCATATTCCGGTCCTCATATCCTTCTGTCACTTGTATGACTGCAACTTCTTCATGGACACATTCAGTACTATATTTTCCATGATTTTCTGCACACAGTTGATTTTTTGAACTGTCATTCTCATCCATCGTATCTGCATACAAGTTGTGCCATCCATTGTTGTTCTTTATGTCATGTGTTGGTCTGCATACCAGCCTACCTCACCATTTTCACTTGTTTAAACTACCAACTTGTCTGCATACAAGTTGTGCCATCCATCTTTGTTCCTTATGACATGTACTGGTCTACATACCAGAGCATTTTCTATCCAATTTATGTTCCACTTTACCATCTCATCTCATATCCCGGTCCTCATCTCCTTCTGTCACTTGTATGGCTGCAATTTCTTCATGGACACATTCAGTACTATACTTTCTATGATTTTCTGCACACAATTGATTTTTTGAACTATCATCCTCATTCACACAATGCCTTTGGGGCAATCCACATTAACGTCTATCAAATGATTTCCTTATTGAAGGGGCCAACCATCCATTCAAATCCGCATGCTGCTCTTTTTCAACATGCATTTTATTGGGGCTGAGGGGACCAGCCCTATATTTTTGGGCCATAATGTTAACTCCCAAGGAGTCAACATGACATGTGATTTATGCTTATATAGGACCATCGCAAACGTTCTACATTGACAAAACAGTATGCCCACATGTTGTGTATCCAACGGTGTTGAGATGCCTAGTTATTAATGCGATATTGCAAATGCGTCCCAGCTATTGTGCACTTCCATCTCTTTAAGGCCATTGAGTACCATCTCTTGAGGCCAATATCTGCATAGTGCATAATAGCCCCCACCATTTCTATTTTCTATTCCAGGATAAAACAGGGACATGTTTGCAGTTGAAGACATGTACATTCTTTGCTTATAGTGATCTCTTTTTTTTTCTATTGGATTTCTACTTGCAAACAATTTGATCTCTTAAATCCCATTTCTATTTCCAAACAATCTGACTGCAGTTCCAAGACTCCAGGCTATTTCTTAATCATTAGAATAACCATAGATTGGGGTTTCTCGTTCGCTGCCTTTGCATGTTCTTAAACTTGCCTTTCAGTGCAATTTTGTTTAAATCTTGTCTACCTTTTGTTGTTGCAGATTGTAAACACTTCTTTGCTCTCTGCACTTTAGACTGCAAATAAAAGCTTCGTATCTCGCCATTTCTCTCAAAAAGATGATTGTATCTCTGCCCAACAAAATGTTTATCAAATCATCATCGTAGATAGAATGGTGATAATCTCCCTAGTCTAATAATCAGGAATTATTTGGGTCTAAACTTTTTTGCAGACATTACTTAAGTAACGAATAGAACCTATCTCCAAGGCTTGCTCCCAAGGTGGTTTTTTTTTTTTTTTTTTTTTTTTTTTTTTTTTTTTTAAGGTTGACAATTTTATTATTTTGTTGCTCTCTAGGCGAGGTGGTGTCATTCCTCTACCTGCTAAGACGGTGTTTCATTTAAACACCCGGTTCCTGAAGGATGCGGAGTTTTCAGCACGGTGTCAGCAGGTGTGGTTGGATGCCTTTGCCTCTCAGGAGGGTATGGCGGGCATGGTGGCAGCTCTTGCCAGAGTGAAGTGTTTCGCGAAGGAGTTTGGCATGCAGCGAGTGCAGTCGGAGCGGCAGGAGCTGCATGCCCTGTATCAGGAACCGGCAAGTATTCGAGTGCAGCCCTCAGGTGGCGTGCGGGAGAATGCTGTGTTGCAGCGTATCAGTGCTCTGGAGCAGGTTAAGGTACGGGAGGCGAGGGTGAAAGCAGGCCTTACCTGGTTGAAGGAAGGTGACACGAGCTCGTCTGTGTTCTTTCGTGCAGCAAGGCAGAGGCGCTATACGGCTTCTATGGCATCCCTTGCTTTGCATGATGGTCGGGTGTTGGAGGATCCTGTTGAGTTGAGACAGTACGTGCATGCCCATTTCTTGAGGTTTTTTGTGCAGCGTGCACTCCCGTATGAGCAGTAGATGCAGGAGCTTGTTTTGGCAGCTGTCAAGCCTTCCATCTCACCTCATCAGTGGGAGAACTTGGAGCGGCAGCTCTCGCGTGAGGATCTTGCTGAGGCTTGTATGTGCATGGCCAAGGATAAGTGCCCAGGGTTGGACGGTATTCCTGTGGAGTTCTTCCAAACTTATTGGGAGTGGGCTGGTGAGTCGGTCTATCAGGTTTATCTTGCGCTGCTTCAGTCCTCGCAGCTTGACTGGATCCTGAATACTGCATGTATTTCTCTCATTCCCAAAGTGAAGCAGCCTTCTACCATCAGTGACTGGAGGCCTATCTCCCTGCTGTCTTCTGTATATAAGATTATTGCGAAGGCGCTAGCAGGGAAGCTGAAGCCAGTATTGTCTTTTGCCATTAGTAGGGTTCAATCTGGGTTTGTTCCTGGGAGGAACATTTTAACCAGCGTAGCGACGGCCTATGAAGGCTTGTATTGAGCTAGGAGGACAGGTCAGCATATAGCCTATCTGAAGCTGGACTTTGCTAAGGCTTACGACAGTGTTCGATGGGAGTTTCTGTCTACTATGATGCTGGCATTGGGTTGTGGCCCGCAGTTCACAGAGTTGGTTATGAAGTTGCATAGGTCAGCTCGAGCTACTGTGGTGTGTGAGGAGGAGCCCTCGGCCTTTTTCTCTTTAGGCAGAGGGGTGTGTCGGGGATGTCCTCTAGCACCGCTCCTGTTCACGATTGTGGCAGAGGCCTTGTCTTAGTTGCTTCTAGCCGCTGTGGAGGACGGGGTTATCGATGGGCGCCGGATGCAGGATGGGAGCCAACAGATCATCAATCAGTTCGCCGATGATACCTTCCTCTTTCTGTTAGCGGAGGAACGGAATCTGCGGAATGCGAAGGGTCTGCTCGACACCTTCTCGCTGGCATTGGGCATTCTCCTGAATTGGGGTAAGTGTTCTGCATTGTGGGCATTGTTGTCTCTGCCTCCCCCTTGCCTGGCTCTTTTTCCATGGAAGGTCCTCCCAGGCACTGCGTGTATGAAGCTGCTGGGCATTCCCTTTGGCAGGGATATTTCCATAGGGCGAGTTTGGCATGAGATTCTGCAGGGGTTGCAGAAACATCTCAATTGGTGGAAGGGCAATAAGCTGTCTATGGCAAGGAGAATTACGGTAGCCAAGTCTGTGCTTTGTAGCACGCATGTTTACACGTCATCTGCTATGTTGGCCCCTGAGGGAAAGATGCAGGCGCTGGATGATGGTCAGGAACTTTGTGTGGGGTGGGGATGATGAGGGGGCGGTGGTTAAGGTGGCGTGGTGGAAGTGTCTCCGCCCCCGGGAGGATGGAGGATTGGCCATCTTGGATTTGGCATTGCACAGCAAGGTGTTGGTATCCAAGTTTGTGTGGAGTATTTTGCAGGAGGGGGCGTCTTCACCTGGTTCAGCACTGCTGTTGCAGTCCCTCCACCATTGTGTGGCATTTGGGAAGCCTACGGTACAGGTGGAGTTGCCATGGGCATTATTGTATGGGTTTAAGCCTTTCCCGCATGCATCCCCTTCCTTACTGGGGTGTTGCGGACGTGGGAGCACGTGCGGGTGTAGTTCCAGCTGGACCCTGCTATGGTGTTCCACCACTCCTCGCCCTTCTTGTGGGTTCCTTTGCCGCTGACACAGTTGCCGTTTGCTGCCACGGTTCATGCTCGGACGCAGGCCCGCTGGAGGCAGGCAAAGGTGCTCACCCTGCAAGACTGGTATTGGGGTGGCCAGATTGCTTCCTGGGCGTTCTTTCGAGTCCGGTTTCGTTTGAGAGCTAGTGATCAGACTATTTGGGAGCAGGTGGCCCGGTGCATTCCTTTGCACATACATGTATTGCCTCAGGGTGATGTGGTGGTGCATGTCATGAACCTACTCGAAAAGCAGGGCAAATACACACCAGAACTACCAAAGAATCTTATATACAACAAAGAATCCGATATACAATGGCCCGAAGGCGAGC
>JAANSK020149345.1:0-15232 GCA_011763485.2 Isoetes engelmannii
ATCTGGAGGTGTTGCCACAAAACCTGCGCTTCTGCCCCAAACCTGTCAGTCATGTACACTTTGGGTGCAAGCTTTATGTGATGTGGAGTATCATTCCAGGAAAATTATGCGGTTTCTGGTGGAGTTAAAGGTATTGAAGCTATTGAATCCAAGGAAAAATCATTCAAACCCTGGATGACAGTCAGTGCATCTTAAGGACCTATAGAAGCATGGGTCTTTTTAGTATAAAGATCCTCTTAAAAACACCAAGCTGCTGCACAAGTACAACTTGCAATTGCAGTAGCATTTCATACAAGCTTCATGGAGCCAGCTTTGTCACGGTTGGAGGCTGCTTTAGCTGCAGCAAGTTTAAGGAGCCAAGGATTCCAGTAATTTCAAATGTTGATGCAAAGCCACACTCAAATCCAGAAGCGATAAAACAAATCCTTGCTCCTCTTCTGTTTCTGCAAGCAGACTTTGTTTCTACAAGCAGGCTCTGATTCTAGCATTCAAGCAAGCTCCGATTCTGGCATAAGAGCAGGGTTTTCTTTGTAGGGTCATGATTCTTGTCTTGTAGGATTGGGATTTGGAGGCAGCTTGTGCAGATGCATCTGTTGAAACAGGTTGATAAGCATGCCCCACTTGTGGATATGTTGTTGTATCATACTTGCTGTATGCAATGAGTTTGCTGGCAGACCATTCCGTTTGCGAATTTTATTACAACAAGAACCTGGTATTGTAATTCTTTCGCAGGTCAGTGTGTTGGCTTGTTTTCTAGTTTGTTTTAAATTGCTTAATTGAATTATCACGAGCATGTTTAATAGGCAGTATGTAATAACAGCATGTTGATGGTATCAGGAGCTTGCAACATTACTTCTAGCATGCTCGTTTTTTGCTTGTGATATTCCATCTTCAACTAGATGGGACAACTATCTTCCATTTATTAACTTTGACAATCTTTTTGCATAAGCCTAAAATCTTTAACTGTTTATTCTAAAAGAAAATGAACCATTGTCATGTTTTGCAAAGCATGTATGGAGCTCTGCTACAGATAATTGTACATGAGGGCCAGGCTGAGTTTTAGATGGGCATTTCAAGAACTATAGACCATATTTTCCCTCTTTCAAGGATGAAACAGAAGAATATTATATCCTGATATTGGGACTTGCTGAATTTAGTTGCTGAAGGTACTGCTAAATACCTTCAAGTGGTTTTCCAAATACCTTCAAGTGGTTTTACAAGCAGTGCTATTGTGCATAGGTGATGCAGCTTTGGGGACACACAGGACAGCTTGCACAGCTTGCCATTGGCAGCATCTTAATTGGGGGTAAGGCATTCTATTTCTTCGTGAAGCATCATCCTGGAAATTTGTGTTTGTCATGAGCAGCAACATCCATCCTGGAAACTTGTGTTTGTCATGAGCAGCAATATCCAAGAAACTTGTAACATTTATAGTTGTGCATATGACAAGGTAATTTACTTCTTTATCGAGCATTATCTTGCAAAATTATTCTAATTCTGCATATGTCGATGATAAGGGCATTGTCAGGCTCAAGAGAATCGTGCACTAGCCCTGTGTCGTCTATTTCAACAAAAAGTAAGTGTCAAAGTAAATTCCCTTTCTAATGGTTCCTTTCTTTTCTTTGTATTGTTAAAAAGCAGATCTAAGGTCATTTTCAAGCATCTTTGAACATTATGAAAAAATCCAGCCACAAACAATACACAGGAACGGTGCAATTGGACACTAATTGCTGCAGATGAAGACGTTGGCGTGGAGTCTTCGTACAAACAAATAACTGTGAATTGAGAATGTTCTTATGGAGCCAATGCAATGATAAAGTTTTGATTGTACACATTGAATGTTCTCGCATTGGCAGTAGAATGTTTTTCATGTTGTAATGTCTTTATCAATTCTATTTGTACATTGTCTTCCATGTTGCAAAGTCGAACCTTGGGCCCTGAAGAGGCCCCCGAAAATTTTCGTACACATTCCGTACACATTTCGTACATATTCCATACACATCTCGTACACATGTCGTACATATTTCGTACACATATAACACATGAAACCATTGAAAGTAGCATTTATGACATTAAAATATCAACCATTGAACAAAAACCCCCCAGACCCCCCAGTTGTTTATGGTGGTATTCGTACAGGGCGTTCAGCAGTTGGCGAGGACTCCCACACACATATACACGTATTTATACACATTAGACATCCAAACCTTTGATTTAATGGTGTATTTGTAACTGATAGTTAACTAAAACTTACTAAAAAATGAGTCGCGCTTAATGACGGCCAGGATTGCCCAAAATCGACATCCAATGGTCCAAGCCAACGTATATTAATACGTTTCTAAGGTTTCCATGTGATTATGTTGGTGTATTTGTTTGTGTGTTTATACACAGTATTTCTAGGACGCGCACTGTATTCTCAATTTGTTTGGGCTCAGAACCTTTGGCGGATACAATGTTTGGCATGCACGATGCATGCATAAACAAAGTATGCATGCATTATGCATGCACGCATTGCATGCACTCCCGGCCTGCATGCACGCAGTGCTTGCAATGCATACATGCAGTAACGGATGCATGCATTGCATGCACTCCTTGCATGCATACATGCATGCATGTGCACTCCTTGCATGCATACATGCATGCATGCATTGCATGCACTCCTTGCATGCATACATGCATGCATGCATGCATGCATGCACGCATTGCATGCACTCCCGGTGCATGCACGCAGTGCTTGCAATGCATGCATGCAGTAAGGTTGCATGTTGAGCCCTTCTTAAATTAAAACTATGCAAAGCATATGCCTCACTTTTTTGAGACCCATCAAAATATGGTTCTTGGCTGCTAGTTTTTGGTAAAGATTTAGCATAATACAGCGGAGTAGAGAATTTAGAATGAGATCCTTGGACGCATAGTGCTTAGTGTAGGAGGCTAGTAGAGTGTAGGAGGCAGATAACTGGTTTTATCTTCTGTGTTTAAATCCCAGGCTCTAGAAATAATAGTCGTACCTCTCGAGGAGCATCTGGATGTGTCTTCCAACGATGGAGCAATCTTAGTTCCTTACAACAAGCTTAACTTTCTTCCTATATACGGCCCAATCCAAACCTCGTTCTTTACAGGGACTTTCTCGGATGGTTGATTTTGTTCTTTGAACACTCATTACTCGGACGGAGATTTTCTTTTCCATGGTAAGAGTTCATCGCGATATGTCAATTAGGTGTTAAGATTCTTGTTTCAAGACACCAGTCTGGGACTATTTTAAGTAGAACATGTAGACCAAGCTTGGGTGAAAGTTTGATTAGGTATCGATCTGCTGAATTATTTATTGCAAATTCAAGTGTACTACTAAATATCTTTATCATCACTGCAAGTAAGAAAAAATTTTATACTTACTGCAAATTCCATTTTTACCAGTTCCGTTTGTAATACATTGTTTTCCATGTTGCAAAGTAAGCATTTGGCCCCGAAGGAGCCCTCAAAAAGTTTCGTACAATTTTGTAGACATTATGTACACATTGTGTACATATTCCATACAGATTTCGTACATATTTCGTACACGTATGACATATTAAACCATTGAAAGTAGCACTTGTGACATCAAAAAATTGAACCATTGAACTTAAACCCCTAGACCCCTCAGTTGTTTTTGCTGATATTCATGCAGGGCGTCCAGCGGTTGGCGAGGACCCGCAAACATATATGCACGTATATGTATACAATGCATATCGAAACCTTTAGTTCTGTGTCATATTTGGAACTGATAGTTAACTAAAACTTGCTAAAAAACGAGTCGCGCTTAATGATGGCCAAGATCGTCCGAAATTGACATCCAACGGTTTGAGCCTACCGATGGATGTCCTGCATGAAATATCAGCAAAAACAACTGAGGGGTCTGAGGGGTTTAAGTTCAATGGTTCCATTTTTTGATGTCACAAATGCTACTTTCAATGATTTAATATGAAATATGTGTACGATCAGGGAAGTTCAATTCACGCTCATTGGAAACCAACCCCATGGAGCACAATTGGCCTCCACAGGCGTTTGGGGGATGCGTGTGCCATGAGACGGGGGGGATTTCAAAGAGAGGGGGATGGAAGAGGAACTCATGCCCCGAGGTACAGTCACCACAGCGGGCAACCATACCCTAGCACCAAAAAGTGAACCCCAAGCTGGAGCCGGATCACTCAAAGTGTTGGAGAAAATAGGAGATGTAGCCTACAAAATAGAGTTACCACGTTACATTGGGATGTTCAATGTATTTTATGCCCTTTCTATAATAAACTTTAAGTACTCCAGTGCCTGTTTAATAAACTTTAATTACCAAATTCTAGTAAATGGTGAGTTTCCCGTTGGATGATTGGATCCAAAGGTGGAGTAGAATTTTTAGGGCTAAGAGGGTACAAAAAGAACTAGAGTTTGTAGTGTCAAACGAGTGCAAAGCACCTTAAACCATAGGGCTCGAAGTTTACAACGATCTAGCCGTTCCCAACCGTTAGATCTAGATGAGGTTAAAACCCATAACTTTGAGCATCTTAGAATATTCCAAAGATTATCACGATAACCATTGAGGATTATCATGATAATCTTCAGAATATTCCTTTAGATTCCATATTTTTGTTGTTCAACCAATGGCACCATTTTAACAGAGAAATACAATCTAAATCCAGAAATACAGTTCCAGCCATTTTTTCAGTGTGGCGGTGCATCGAAAGATTCTGCCTTTCATAAGCAGGGGCATTTTCGCAATTTCCAACAATATAGGGGCATTTTTACAAATACCCCAAAATTTAGGGGTATATTTACAATTTTCCCTATATAATACCTCAAATATCCTCAACCATAGAAGAATAGTGCATCAAATGTCTCTCCATCTGTTGCAGCTGCCAAAGATTCTATATACCTTCTCTAAGCTGTCAATTACAAACGACAATAAAACAACATTCCAGTAAAGCAGGGACTTGAACCCTGGAAAACCACAGTTCAACAGTCATGTTAAACCATACCAGTAAAAAGAATTTTGTGAAGCAAATTGATATGAAAATAAATACAAGATGGTATTATAAGACTGTCCATCCTGCACACAAACAGCAATATGCCTGACATTTACTACTCCAGACACTTGATTATTCCACGTTACAGATCCAGATAACAACTACTTAGCATGTAAAAGAAAAGGAAACTTAGCAGCAAAACACTCCAATGTAATATGTAATCTGCATATGACTAGTTCAAGATTAGTAAGGGAACTGCCAGAATTAAAAGTTAACTGAAAGACATACCAACTCAATCAATCATGTCAATCAGACAACGCCATGTGTATTTGATCCTATGTCATGGCTGTCCTACAGAGGCTAGCACTTAACGAAGGAAGATATACTAGGAATGACAGCTGCTCTAGTTGGCTTAATATCCCGATATCAAAGCTTGGTGCTTGAAAAGCCACGCTATGTAAGAGAAATATGAAAACATGAAACTCTTTAGAAACATTCACTACTAATCTACAAAATAATGAACTATCTAGAAAACATTCTTTATACAGAAGCATGATATACCAGAAAGCGTTCATTATACAGAAACATGAAAACATTCTTTGCCCCCAGAAAACATTCTTTATACAGAAGCATGATGTCCTTATACAGATGTTATACACGAAGAACGAATGCTGGAAGAAAGAACGCTGGAAGAAAGAATACTGCCAGATTCCTCTGCCAGAAGAAAGAATGCTGCCGGATTTTTATACAAAATCTTAGAGATGAAAAATAGAAAGCCAGATTCTTACAGATGCCGGATTCATATACAGATGGCGGATTCTTATAGAGATGCCGGATTCTTATACAGTTGTTAAGAGATGTTAAAAGAACCTGATCTCGTTTGGCCATGCCTGAGTACATGCAGAAGAAAGGAATGCAGGAAGAAAGAATGTTGCCGGATGCTGCTGGAAGAAAGAACCTATTTCTTTATTACCTATACTGCTTTACCTACTGCTTGTTCCTTGCAGAAGAGGCGCCACAGAAGCTTGTTGCTGCACCACAAGTGCTTGCCGTTGCAACAAAGAAGCTTGAGCCATCGCCGAAGGACGCTGCGCCACCGGAACCTGCGCCATGAAACCCTATGAAACCCTATGCTCGAGAAAAAAACGCCTACGAAAAACTCCCTCCTGTCGGTTTTTTCTTTAATGAAGGGCAAACTTCTCGCCCTATGGTTTAAGGGAGGTCAAACCTCCCCCTCACGTGGGTTACGAAAATAACCCTCTCGGCCTAACGGCCTCAAGGGTTATTTTTCATAACCCACTTGAGGGTGAGGTTAACCTCCTCATCAAACCCACTTTTCTCGACATTGTGGCACATGTGCCTCTCGAATGTAAGTTGAGGACTTGCATTTGGCTTATACACAAGTTGTTGAGGGAAATGCTTTGGCATGGCAACATTGTTATAATAGGGTCAAAAGTGGCAAACACACCATGTGATAGGAAACATACAAAATAAACTGTCATGTTACGAGTGTGTGTTTTAATTTGAGCCATGGCACAACTAACACGTAAAATAATCAATGTCATAAAAATAGAACTTAAATATTACTAGTAAGAATCTTGTATAACAAGCACTTGTACTTCTAAAAAGCAAGCAACTTTTCTTCTTATAAAAGTATCTCCAGCATAACATAACGTGCCGGCACTTTATGAAAAGAGTATCAACCATAAAACAAAAGGAATATGAATATAATAAACTATAATAAACATAAGATGTTAAAGTGCAAGGAACTGAAAAACTTTTGTCATTTACAAAATCAGCTACAAGTACTAACCTTATACAACATTTGCTTCATCTGGGTTGGATGGACTATCAGCCTGAATCCGGCCACCAAACAAATTTATTAGACCCCTCTACTAAGGTTAAGGATACATAAAAGGACTGAGGTGTTACATCATGTGGAACATACAACCGATGGATATCTACGTCTATATAAATAAACAATAAAAGGGTATGTATATGTATCTAGCCAAAACAAACCATGGAGATTGATACTTCACTTTGTGGATATCATCCTGATGATGCATGGTCTCAATTCAGTAAGTAGCCCTCTAAACATCAGGGCTGACTTTAGATCATACCAATGCAGGTCATCCTTTATTCCTGAATAAGACAGTATGAGGAATTTATGAAATGATGCCAGCATCCTGTCCCAGAATACAGGTTGTGCAGTGATTACAGAAGTGGATATCTTTCTTTTGGATTCTCGAAGTGGGAAAGAGTCGAGCAATTCCTAGAACGGTTGCATAATAAGCAAAGAATGCATTCAACAGCTTGCAATGAACAGGATCAGCATGCATTCTGAGGAGCATGGGCAGCCTCAGTTTTAACAGATCCAGGGCTGCTGGCACTACTGCTGCTATCAGAGAAGCATCCGAAAGCGGTTTTCTGAAGAACCCCAGTTGGGGAAGGGATCTGGGAGGTATCATGACCATTTATATCCCAGCCATCTCCAAGCAAGTTGAGACCAACATTCTTAGTCAAATGAGGGGTTCCAGACTGCAGAACCTCAGCCAGAGGGCCTCCCATGGCATTCTCCAAACCAACAGGAAACCAACTCGACTGCCGATGATGATCATTATTAGTTCTAAGGCCAATATCAGTCTCCCCAGCACCGTCCATGGATAGTTTTAAAGCAGAAACAAGTGCTTTATTTCTGTTAGGACTGCCATGCAGTTCAGAAGCAGGGCACCTTGAGATGGAGAGTTTAATGTTAGAACCATTTCTGGACTTGTCCTCTTCTGTATCAGACCAAGAAAGAGTGGAAGAATCCCTAGGCCTGGGCCAGTCATCAAAGAAATGCCTAAGTGCCTGGCTTTCTGGCTTCCTATCCATGTTGAGCAATTCAATACCTCCATGTCTGCTGCTACTGATATATTGATTTTGCTGATCCATGCTGGTCTGCCCAAAATCTTGGTTCTGAAGTGCTTTGTTAGTCTGAGAATCACAGACAATGAGGGGATTGTTATTCAACTTGAGCTGATTGGACTGACAAACCTTTGAAGAATCCCACTGCCATCCAAACTGACCGCTGAGCATGGCGAGCTTTTCAGCAGAAGGCTGTGCTTCATGACCTAGCTCTCGCCTACTGCCAGACATATCCCAATGTACAAGCTGCTCAGGTCGCACATCATAATGCGTTTTACTTATTCCATTCATAAACCTGAAACAATGCAGTAGAAGTGCATGAGCACAACTCATGCTTTTCCAAGATCTAACAAGAAATCAGGCAATAGAACTAAATTCAGAAACACATACCTATTATCCTTGTTACTTTCTGAAGCAGATTGAAACGGGATCTGATATTGGCTGCATTCCAAGCTACCGGAGGAGGTATCCACTAAAATGCTGGAGCCAGATTGGGAGGCTGCGAAGCTCTTGCTTTGCTGGGAATTCATAGTGATTATGGGCTCTAAAGGAGCATTGTGGAGTTGTGTGAGGCCCGAACTCTGAGAGGAGTTTCGTGATGCCACGCTACAGCTTGACGGTGTGGCGTTCGACGAAGATGGTGCAGCGGCGCTAGGCGCTGACGAGGTACTGGGCTGAGATTCGTTGCCTTTTTTGGATCGATGGCGTCCTCTATGCATATGCCTCTCGCAATACTTCTGTTCCTGCACCACTGGTCTGGAGCATCGCCATTTTTTTCCATCTGTTCTTCGGCATCGGCCGGGCTCTGCATCCACGTTGCTGCCTCCTCCAAGTTGGAAGGCTCCCCACCCGACTGATCAACAGAATACCCACTTGAAAATAATTCATGAAATGCAACAAAATTGAACGAAGATTCTTACGATTTGTGAGGCTATGAGGGGAGCCAAAGGAGAGGCCGTTCATTGCAGCTACGCTCCGGCGAATGGGACTGAGGAGCTCCGGTGGTATTGGAGCTCTGGCCATCATATATTTGAAGATTAAAGCCTGGTGCTCAAGCTCTGCCCATTGCGATGGAGAGAAAGGGTACCTCGCACCAAATGCAGTTTCATGCATCATATGCGAAATGCTGCTGTGATTATCCCTTCCCATTAACAGCGGAAGACCTGCGCTCGTCAAAACAGAAAAATCATCATATTTCTTCCCCGCATTCAAGTCAAAATCTTTCAAAATAGTTGCATTGAAGCCTAGAAAACTTGCATACATTAAATGCAAGTAGAGAGCAAGAAAACATGAAGAGTGAGTCCACATTTGTGGGTAATTTGTTACCTGCACTTTTGTACTGATAAAGATCAGTCTGATAAGGCGAATGACGCATGGCGGATGCTTGAGATGTTAAGTAAGGAGGAGGCATGATAGAATCCCTTGGGCTGTTGCGCATAAGCCTAAGATCAGCTGCAAGGGATGGATCGCCTCCAAAAATGGCTTCATCAGAAAGTCGTGAATCAGAAGAGATCAAGTAGCCATTGTTGTTGTTTCTGTAGGCAAGTCCGGTGGAAGCATATGAGCCGCTGTTGATGGAAAACCTCATTTCCGAGGATGATTGTCTACCATACGAATCCGTGCGACCAATTTTGATACCATCGTCCCTCGAATCCAAGTCTCCCATGGATCTGCATTGCTTCAGCAGATTATTTTGTGCCAATCCAACAGGCGACATTGCATTTCCTAACATCCTGTGATCGTTTTCTTCCATCTTTGAGCCGTTTAAGAACTTCGCATCCCTAATCTCAAAGAGCTTTGTTTTATTTTTTTTGGGTCTTGTGACCACAATGCTCGCTACTCGAAACTTTGAAACCAAAGAGTAATTCCGATCTTTCAAATCTACGGATAATGGATCTGCCTCTAAACAAGCACTACACAACAAAATCTTCCTCGTCGGAGGTGCAATGAGTGCCTAGATCGAGTGCAAAATTTTTCTCGACAATACCTGGCCAACTAAAATCTCTTCGAGAAAAGACCAGTGCGATGGTACTCCGGCACTACAGGTCTCCTCAGGGAACCGAGCTTCTGCAAAAGCGAATGTAATGATAAAACCTTGCGATCTAGGACCGTGCCTCACTCCACCACAAAGCTGAGATGAAGATCGGCACTTAAAATGAACCCGAATCGGAATAAGAAGGACCCAACTGTCAGGGAAGGAAATGACAGTAAGAAGAAGAAAAAAAAACTGAAAGGGAGAGTTTATTTTGTTCGTGTTCCGTTTGTGTGGAATCAGGAGAGGACGAGGGATTTCAAGAGAGCTGTGGGGAAACTAGCTGCAGCAGCAGTAGATCTACTGCTGCAGCTGCTGGGGACCATGTCTTTCATGCCAGCCCTCGCGATCAAAAATATGCTATGGAGCTCAACGCTAAGGAAATGCCGACGAATCATTTGGGGAAAGAAGCAGCGAAGGAAAGGGCCCAAAACCATCGGAATGCCCAAACCGTGCGACGAAGAATCAAACAGAAGCCGAAGCAGAAGGTAGTGGAAGAAGAACAAGGACGCAGTCCAGACTTAAAATCTCACGAACTCGCAAGCAGACGATAAGGTAGGCTTGCAGCGGCAGGCAGATTGGAGCACAGGAGCATGCAAGAGAACACAAAGGATCATGGCCCTGCAAAAGTATGCTAGAGCCAAAAAGACAAGGGTCTTTGCTGTGGAGCAGAGTGCTGAAAGACCTGTGTAGAAGAAGCAAAGGGTCCAGTGAAGATAGGCCTAGATATTGAGCCTGCAACCGAGCAGGGGGGACCCATTATGGCACATGCCTACTTGACTCTTTTTTTTTCTACATGCATTTGTTACATGGCGTATGGTATGTTTCTATGGTATCGCCCGGGCCGGGTCCTTTATTGTTTGTTGCGTACATTTAACAATTGGCAAAAGATAGGCAAAGGACTCAATTTCGAGAGAGAAAGAGAAAGTGGCCGTTTGGTTGTACCTTGTTGGGGATCAGTGGTCTGCCGAATTGAGTGCTCAAAATGCCGTTGTTTTGTGTGCAGCCTGGCTCGGTGCCTCCTAGAACCCGGACACTGGGGCATACCCCCCTTTGTCCACGTGGGATAATTCCGTACAAAACCTAAGGGTACAATTCCACCCTGGACTCCGTTACAAAGATGGCGAAACGCTGCCAAATTTGGAATAGAGCAGGTGGATAAGAGGTCTCCATCTAGCTACCACTTTATTTTTTTGGCTCCGTCGCTTTCCTGCTTTGCAGTACCCCCAGTAAGACAAACTAGCGTCATTTTTTTCAATTCCCGGTAATAATGGGAAGTTGGAGTCCTCTTCTTGCCATTCCACCGGCTTACGTGGCCGCCTCATCTGCGCCGTCCATCCGCACTTGACTGCAGGTGAGCGTCATTATGGCCTCACCTAACCCCTCATCATTACATACGCTCTTCGTGTCAATGCTGACTGACTCATGACCTCCTCACTAATTGCTTCCTCGTGTTGGTTTCTTTCCTTGTTAACCTTTTTTCCAGTGCTCTATTTTTCCTCCGCCCCCGTTTTGTTTTTTCCCCTTGGTCGTTTTGCTCTTCATTAGAGCCATCATTTCTCCACCAACAATCGGGCAGCTAGGTATCTATCGAGTTATGTAAATTTAGCGAACGAGGTAGATACCCTGCATTAAAGCAACTAGCACCCCAACATTTTTAGGACACTCGAGCATTTAATGCCTCGGTGTGGGCCTAATTTGTTCCACGTTGCTCTGATGCTTTTTTGGAATTTCCCAGGGTTAAGTAATTTTAGGAGGGCTATTTTATGAAGGCCTCTGCAGGAGGGATTGTCTATTATTATGTAGTCCATGTGGCACCAAATTCTTTGTCGGCCGATATTGTGATTGATTTACACGCTTCCACAACCCACACCTCCCAACCTAAAATCCCACCCCTCTCGGGACATCCATTAATTTATATTTCTTTCACATGCGTCCTTTGAATGCCAATTCCATTCTTATGCCCCTCTCGTGGTTCACCTTGTTGTTGCATTACCAATTTTTTCTATTAGAATATTCTTTGTTTCTCCCTTACTAGAGTAAAGTAAGGGAGATTTTTGTCTTGAAAGTTCCATCTCACCGTATCCGATATGAGCTTATCTTCCCAAATATATAAATGTCATGATGCGTTTCACTTTGACACTTCTACCCTTAAACCAATGCGCCATTTCGTGTGAGCCATACCTCTCATCAACTATGCGAGTGTGTCATTCTTCGAAGTAACTTCATACATTTCTCTCATCTTTAATGTTCATCTTCACCTTTACCTAGTGTGGTTACCATCCTTAGGCATCGCCCTCCTTGGCCAAGGATCACTGTAGTAGAAAAATTAAATTCTATTTGCATATTTTTTTTTTTACATTTTCCCTTTTGAAATGCTCTTTTTTTAGCAAATTAATTTATGAGTTTCTATCTACCAAATATTGTAGCTTGGGTCTCTCAATCAACAAGTAATCCAAGTCGGCATTTGAATATGAAAATTACCAACCTCATATACTCATACAATAGAATTATATGTTACAAGAAATTTATCGTGGCCGCCGCAAACATTTCTTTTGGGCAACGGGATGCAAACGACACCCTATGTAAAGGAGAGATTTCAGCATATATGTCGATGGCAAATGTATATGCACTCTCTGACATGTCTTCCTAAAATTGCTGGCCAATCTTCTTGCATGTGTCAATGAGTTGTTGTTGAACTAATACTTCATTTCCTTGCTCATTGAGTGAGCTCTTGTTTCTGTCCATAGTGGTGTCTATGTTGGTGTCACTTTCCTCTTGACTATTATGAACTGGTAGGTCCTTGGTAGACATGTTATGAGGAACACACTGAGTACTTTTTCCCATCAAATCTTTAAAATTTTTACCCCTTTTCACCAAAAGAGAGTCACAGTCTTCATCTGAACATTCCTGCAGAATGTGAAAGGGATTTTCATCCCCATAGACTTCAAGAGGATCACTAGGATCCTACTCAGTTGTATCAGATGAGTAGCTAGTAACATTCCCTGAATTTTGAACATTAGTTCAGGTTGAATCCTTATTTCTAAAGTTTGATCTACCCTCGACTGTCATTCTAAATGTTGAAACCTGGTTGGAAGGCTCTTTGACATACAGTTTAGCTGGAGGGCTGAATTTGTTGAATTTAGCAATGTGATCCACATCTCCAAAGGAGACACCTTTCTTCTTCAAGTTACAGATTCCATGCTCCTTGACTGAATTGAGTGGATCTATGTTTTCTTGGTCAGAATCAGTGAACTGAATTCCTTTATTTAGAACCTTAAGGTTTCCATACCTGACATTTTCCCATTGTTCCTTACTGACTTCCTTCCATTTCCTCTTTCTCTCTTCAAGTTCTTTATTTGCCTGTAGAATTTTAGCTTGCTGAATTCTTTGCCTTTCTATCCTCCTTACACTTCCATTAGAATTATGCCTTCTTTCATGCCTTCTTTCATACTGTCTGGCGCTAACACCCTCCCTGAAGTCTTCAGATACATTCTGTGTGAAGTTGTCATCTACAGAATGGCTGATAGGCCTACATCTTGACCCTCCATGTAATCTCTTACCACATTTACCACATTTGGGAAGGATACCACTCCACCTTAAGGGAATTGAAACTTCCTTTCCAAAAAGATCAAAGAAAAAGATTTCTAAGGGCAGAGGTTTAAGAAGATCGACTTGGATAAAGACACGGAGGGGGGAGTGAGATTTAAAGTCTGTTGAGATGTAAGATCCAATGGAATTGAAAAGGGTATTGAAGCATTCAGAGTTCCAGTATATAGGGCTAAGTTCAGATGGGATAATCGAAGCAACATAAGGCGAGGACTGTGATCTTGCAGTGTCAAAGTCATATTCCCATTTCTGAAATTTGACTTGAAAGCCTTGGAAGATAACAAAACCTTTCTTGAGTATCAGGTTAGCAGCAGCATCCGAGAAAAATTCAATGAGGAAATAAGATCCTTTGAGCCAAAAATAGGAGACGATTTGAATATTTCTATCCATTAGAGTGATTTGTTTTGAAAAGGCCTCTAAATTTATGTTCTCGACTTCAGACCATGCAATAACAGCTTTGGATTGAAGCTCAAGCATCCGATCATGACAAGAATCAAAATTAAAGGAAATACCTCTTGTGAGATGCTGATTTGGAGGGAATTGATCTTTGATGCTCTCTAATTCTTGAACCCATTGGGAGTTAGTCAGCATGCTAGCGTTGGGGTCTTCGGAATCAGCTGGTTCGTCTTAGATTGTAGATCCAGATGGTGAAATGTAGTTCTCCATAGTTGATATCAGGAACAGTTATGTTGTAATGACCTGATGGTTTATGCATGCACAGAGAGAGATCTCGAGAAAAGACAGAGTTTCCAAAAGGGAAGGTTTTGGGAAAAGCAGGGGTGGCACATGAAACGAGAAGACATAAAGCTAGGGGTACGGACATGAAACAAATGCACCTAGGAATTCTGACTCTAAAATCTAATTGGAAAGGAAGAATCAATTTCTGCACCTTTCTGCCTCCTTGCATTAAAAGCCATCATTCTTCCTGTCTCCGACCAGATGAATGAAGATTCTTTTCAAATCAAGGTGAGTAAATTTTCACTGTGATCAAATCTTTAACGCAGTTACAATATACTATATAGGTAGCAGTTGCTGAGGTATTTCGATTGCCTGTGAATTCTAATATCCAAGATTCCAGTAGTTGTACCTCAAACTCTTCACAAATTGGAATGAAGGAACACTCTTCTACAAACAGATGATCCGGAAAGAATCTGTTCACTATGAAATTTTTCCACAATTCCGAGAAAGAACCCGTTATGAAACCACAAGTTAATCGATCCTCTTGTTTGAAAATTGTAAAAAATCCGCCTTCTGTAGATAGCTAAAAGTATATAGAATTCAAAGGTGCAGGCCTTCTACATGGCCTACACAGTTTACTATCGAATTTCCCCTCAGAACCGATTAGATCTTCACAACTTCGAAGGTTTTTCCAAAGGATTTTGCCAAGAAGGGCAAAATAACCATAATAACAGAAAAATCAAGAAATTAGGTGCTCGTTGCCAAGTAACCCTCCCAACTTGGGCTTTAGTTGCATTGTAGTTGCATTCTGTTTTTTTTAGTTGCATTCTAGTTAAATCCCATATTTCTACTTGCATTCAGTCATATGCACCTTATTCAAATAACTATGTTCATCATATTATCACAAATGAAATACATGGAACAAACTGATCATATTAGATCAAACTGTATCACACACTACAAGAAAATCGCGACTCGCGCGATGTCTGTGCGACGTCGCGTCGCAATTCGCGAC
>JAANSK020149566.1:0-15230 GCA_011763485.2 Isoetes engelmannii
TAGGCTTTCAGATAACTTAAGACCCCTGGTTGGGCTGTTGCACTAAAAAAAAAAAAAAAAAAAAAAAAAAAAAAAATCGCGCAACTAACATGCAGCCAACAACATCTACCATGGTGGCAGACATTGCTCAACGAGCAACAAAAGCAGATGCATAGGAGCCACAATGTGGTGGTTCGTAGCCTCCCTGAAGAAGCAGGTGAAAACCTCATTGCCGCTATTATGGAACTTATACTCAATTGATACAATGTAAGGAAATTATATTCCAGCGATGAATATTTGCTAGAAAAGGCCGAAAACAAGGACATCTATCGAGCTTCCGGACTGGTAAACGTGGGCCGAGGGTAGGCAAAATTAAGATAAGATTAAGATCATGACTAAGGTAATAAGGATTAAGAGCACTGAGATGTTTCTTGGCGTCTGCGCCCCCGCCCACGGCTAGGGTGGGCAATGAGAGATACACCACCCCTCTCTCTCATCTTTCGGCACTGCAGCAATTGACTTGGTCTCCTTCTTTTTGCTTTTGATGCTAGCAAAACTATGGCGATTTGCAAGAACCTGGTTTTTTGTCTCACAATTCTATTTCTTGGAGAAGTTTAGAAGTAGACCTTGCGGGAAATTACTCTATGCCACTAACGTGACTTTTTGCTCTTTGCTTTTTAGAGAAAATTTTCCTTTGGAAGAAGACACAGAACAAGCATTTCGCATATGCTTTCCCTTTCTTGAAGATTATCTGAAGTTCACCTTGGGAGATGCAGGCCCAATCTTTTTATGCAGATACACAATGAAAAGGCAAAATGTGGCCTATAAGGTGGAGAGATGAGATGTACTGGTGAGAGAAGCTTCTTGAGATTTAGCCTAAAAGTTTTCTTTTATTCAGGTTTTTTTAGTAGATGGGCATCTCATTCTTCCGTCTTTCTTTCTAGCAGAAAGATACAGGTTATATTTGCATGATCAAAAAGGCATCTTGGATGACCAACTGCAAAGTACCATCCTTCTTAAAGAAGATGGGGGCCTCTGCAGGAGACTGAGAATGTCGGATAAATCCAGTAGCGAGATTCTCCTCGATATAGGTCCATAGCGCCTCCAATTCTGTTGGAGACAGGCCATAGATAGGACCAAAAGGTGGGGTTCTCCTTGGCTAGAGATCAATGCGACAGTCATAGGGGCGATGCTCTAGAAGCTTGCTGGATTTGAACTTGTCAAAAACATCAGCAAAGTCCTTGTACTTATCAGGAAGGACAGGTGCGGACATCACTGAAGCAGAGCTAGTCGATGGATGAACTTGAATTGCAAACACGGAACTGGGATCTTGTCTTCCCGATTTAATAAACTTGTGGAGTGAAATCTTCGAGATGCGGAGCTGAGGGCGTGAAGAAACCTCCACAGGAGCAGGATCAAGAGCAGGAACTGGAGCAAGAGCAGGAACAAGAATAGGAACAGAAATTGGAGCAGGAGCAAGAACATGAACAGGAGCAGGAACAATGACTAGACCAGGACACGGAACGGAGACAGGAATTGGAACTGGAACATGAACGGGCACAGAATCAGGGGCCCATGATACTTTACGAACTAGAGTAGATGTTGATGCAGAGGCAAGAACTACAAATGAACTCTGATTGGGGCAAAAGTCAACAAATCGAAATAGCGCAATCAATTTGTGGATTATGCGATTCGAGCCAAGGATGCCCCAAGACCACTGGCGCATGTGGGCTGGTGATGAGATTGAAGAAAATGCTGCAGGAAGCTTCCTTGAACAGAACCCGCAAGGGTGCAGTACATTCTATCACTGCGCCCGAGGAGATCTCACGTCTATCAATCACCCCAACAGCACTAGGATGCTCTACTTTGCTTCTAAGAATGGCGTGCTTAGTAGCGAACGTGCTATCCATAAAGCAAGTGTTTGCGCCAGTATCAAGTTGCACTAATGCATCTAACTTTACAACCCGAGACTCCAATGATATAGAAATGAAAAACTCCTTACTGACCTTATCAAGGGAATATAATTCTCCTGATGCATTGAAGGAGTATGAGAAATGGCGGCCAGTCGTCCAGAGATTCCTCTTATCCAGACCAGCCCCTGAAGTTTTCCGACTGGCTCGGACGTTTAACTGGACATCCCCGAGTAATATGACCATCTCCTCCACAATAGAGGCAAAGGTTGGCCTCCCTCCGGTGCTGCTTCTCCGCAGCAGATAAAGGCCCTCGAACAACGCGGTCAATCTGCATCAGCACCAGGCCGTCAGTGGCACTGGATGAAGTAGAGACTGGTGCTGCTGGTGCTATCGAAGGGAAAGCCTGATAACGTCTTTCCTGCTTGCATTCGAAAACTTGATTATCACAACGGACAGCAAATTTTATGGCTTCATCCAAGGTCCGGGGATCCTCCATGGTCAGCAGGATATCTTTCACATCCATGCGGAGGCCCCGTCGAAAGCAATCACGAAGAGCTGCATCATTCCAGGCTGTGTCTATGGCAATTTGACGGAATTCTGAGGCATAGACCGAGGCTGGACAGGAACCCTGTCTGAGATTGCTAAGCTTAGTAACTGTTATCCCCTTAACTTTCCCAGCTTGGATGCCAGTCTCATCAACATTCCATATCCTAGATGGGGGAAAATTGAATTGGTTATAGATTTGCTCAAGGCCAGCATAGAAATTATTCAAATTTTCTTGTGTCATTGCACGAGCCCGGGCCAGGTCTAATGTCTTTGCAGTTTTAAGGGAGACTTCAGGATGCCTCTGTTTGAAGAGTTTCCATCATTTGCTACCAAGAACCCTAGATAAGTTACAGTTACCCACTTCCCACGCCATTTCGGCATCCCTCTCTTTGTCAGCTGATAGAGTGACCCTCATGCCCCGCTCTGCCCTAGTTAATGCCCAGGCCACTAATTCCTTTTCTTGAAGGGTGGTTAGAATTTGTGGATTGACTGACTGCTTGTGTGTTATCCTACCATACAATCAATCCCTTATGGTGGATTCAGGGATGCCAGACATCCTAGATGCCTCCTAGTCATACTCACTAACCTCGTCCAGTATGTCCGCCATCTGTTCCTCGGTCCATTGCCCTCTTCTTGGTGGCCTCCTTGGCATTGTGGTGGTGGCATCACTGATCCTCGCGGTGTGACGCCTCCACCTTGGCGTAGTGACTCTCTTCCTGACAGAAGGCACCCCCCGTGCTTGGTTCACCATCCGGATCCCGTCTTCTGGTCGAATCTATGGATTCGGTCGTGTTCTTCACAACCTGCTTCCGAGGAAGTTGCTAATTTCCAACCGAGGTTGTCTTTTTATCCCGATCGATGCCATAGCAGGAGTTGGCTATTCGAATTCGGTTGCGGTAATCGAGTGCCGAATAGGGCGTGAATACAGGCAACCCGCATTAAATTCTTGCAGTCAATTTGGCCTGATCAGATGTCTTTACGCATGCACGAGTGTGGAACACTGCTACAGAATGCGGGGCACCAATCACACGATAGCGGGCAACATGGCCAACGACCTGGGTCAACCGGCAACAATCAGCGAACCTCACGGGAACGTCCAGTGGAAACACTCGTGGCGCCAACATGGTGCAATGGGACGGGAAGGGGCTGTGTTAGCCACGACAGCTATCGCGGGTATGCCAGCCAAACCCGAGGGGGGGGGGGGGCGAGCCAAGGGGCAGGCACGACAGGAGGCGACCCAACCCTAATTAGCTAATTTAGATCATCGCCCATGTTCAAAACATCTTCCCCCCACAATTTTGAGAACATAAGGTAATTTGATCCCCATTTTTTCTTAGTCCCATGGCCCACTAGAGTCCCGTGAATGTAAAAATCGCATCTACCTATCGTAAACATTGGACATTGTCCATGACATTTGATATTACACCAAGTGTCTTCTACATAGGGTGTCTTTTGCATCCAGTTGACCAAAAGAAATGTCAAAAAATGTTTGCGACAGCTAACCAGCACCGCGACTATCTTGGTCGCCACCGCGATAAAACTCTTTTGGGTTGAAATATGAATAGTTGTTCTACGAAAAGCAGCAAAAGCAATCTCTTGCAGCCAAATTGTCAATCGTAGAGCACTTGTTTCAAGTCTAGATGCTAATTTTATTGCAGCTCCAAGGCGACAAATGATTATTCCTGATTGAAGATTTTAAGGCAAACTCTACCCCTTGAGTTTACAAATATTCCAAAAATACCCTCCAAACGAAGGGCATTTTCATAAACATAATAAATAAAAATTTTATGAGACCTCAAATTAAAAAGTTATCTTCATAGATCGGGATAAGATCTTTCCAATGAGATCAAATTCATCTAAATCAGTTGCAATACAGAAGTTATGCTCATTTGAGTTATTTTTATAACACTTATTTATACGATAACTTGAATCCAACTCTCTTTAAATAATTCCACTTCTACTGAATAGGTCTCACTCTAATCTACAAGTTTCGTGGAAGTAATTTTTATATCTGATAGATCACAAAGATGTTATTGCCATTTGAGCCAAATACCCTGTTTCTGGGGTATGTTTTGGAACATTTGCAAACTTCATGTTTGGAATTTTCTCAAGATTTTAATACCCAAGAAAGAAACAAAATTATAGCAAAATAAGGCATGCAATTCACATTGGTCTACGGGGCTAGATTGAATGGGCATGGATTGCCCAAAAATTAATGGATTCTCGTCCATAAGCCATGGAGATATTCACAAATGACCATCGACTAGAAATAGGGGCTCAAACACATAACGTCTTAAAGTTGAAAAAAACAATTCATACAAAGCCAAAATCCCAAGTAAAAATACTTCTAAATGCCAAAGGACCAATCTTCATTCTTCTTTGTTCCATGCTTCTAAAAGAATTGATTAGCTTGATGCATTAGATTCAAAAACGAAACTCACCCCCTCTGCAAGGTAGAAGAATCTTATCTCACGGGGCCAAAGCTAGCAGTACAAAATCTGGACAACAAATTAGTTATAAGAACAAAATTACGTGCTTAGACGGGCCAAGAACAGTAGAAACAGACACAAAAATCTGTACTCTCTTATATATCTTCTGAATATGAAAAATACAAGGCATACCGAACTATCCCCACTTCGGCCTCCATTTGATCCTCATTTATTGTCATAACTATTCACAGATGCTCTTTCATGATGTAACCAGTGAAATAGGTTAATAATCTTCCCCTCGAGAAAGAACCTCCTTCCTTGTTGGTCCAAGATAGATGGTATGCTCAAACTGTGCAACATAGCTCCCCTTATTGTCACATAGTGGTGGATATGGCTGCATTAACGCCATGAATCAGTTGAGCAGGTAGACTCTATTGTATATGCCTCAAAAAGCAAATGTATTAATAGTCCTATAACACTGTGATGTAAAGGCACTTAAATATAGTCTCTGATATTAATGTGAGGCCAAGAATGCCTTGGAATGCCTAGGGTGGAAAAAAAAGCCTGACCTGAATGACACCTGTGTCACACAAGTTTTTTAACGCCATTAAATATTTTGATTCTCCGAGACGATCCAAATACCGTCGGCAGAATGCCAAGGTAGAGAAGTTCTTATCTATTGTAGCCAGCAACTGTTTTGCACGAGGTAATCTCAAAGGTACGTGCCCAACATCAAAGTTCTTCATGTAATGACTACATTCTAAATCCTCTCTAACATAACCCTTCCCTGCATAACACATTTTAGTGTCACAATATCAAGATGAAAACAGAACGTGTACAAAACGAACCTGTTGAGCCAAATGTCTCAATGGCAAAAAATTCCCCTTCTTCCATTTTGGTTTGTTCACCACCTTTCACAATTGGTACAGATTTGCCAGCATGTATTTGGTATGGACCTATACTATGTCCATTCAGGTTCCTAATGCTTTTAACTATGCATCGCCAGAAACACCTTAGTTTGAACACAAAAAAATAAAATCTCAATCAACAGATACTTACCTTGATATGTCTTCCCATTTATTTCAACTTCATAAGATTCCATCACTTCCTGAATAGCAGCACCAACATCTCCTAATCTGACATCAATTCCAGCCTCCTGGTTCATCAAGCTCATGAATAAAGACCAAACCAATCATCCTCAAAATATTACGAAAAAGTTATGTATAATACCCGAATGCCTGTGTTCGTAGCTGCACGGACAGCTTGGAGTAGAGGATCAAACATTGGGTTGAATGCCATTGTAAACGCACAGTCAATTATACGACCTGTGATACACAAGTAGAATCAGTACATAAAACAGCAAACATCTAAAATGTGATAGATTGATTGTCCCATACCATCTATGTGTGTTCCAAAATCCAGCTTCATAACATCATCACACTGAAGGACTGTCTTATCTCCACTGTTGGGTGTCCAATGTGCTGCTACCCTGGGAAACAGATTCGTGAATTAGGTCGATTATTTCTTGATTTGTCATGAACAAATAGCACATACCAGTTCAAAGAGCACCCTGTTGGGAAAGCGATTCCAGCATGCAAACCGTCTTCACCAATCAATTTCCGGACCATATTCTCAAGAGTCTCACAAATATCAACCATAAGGACTCCAGGCTTTGCATAATTCTTCATATATTTACGGACCTAAAGAATATATTGACACTCATCAGTCACGTGAATATGCATGTTAATGCTTCTTTTATTTTGTATGTTCTGTTGTCCAACCTGCCTGTGAACTTCAGCAGCTCGACGAACATCATTATACATTGGCTTTTCAAGCCTCTCCTGTTCTCTCTTTTCTTCAGATGTTTCTCTCCATAGGTTACTGTGAAAAAATGAATTGGTTTCTTGTGAAATATGACTAAGCATTTTAAAATTCTTTATATTTAATACATTGCAAACTTCATGCCACAATCATAATGTCCCTCAGAAAAGAAAACATAATAGATGCAGCTTAAATAAACAATAATGTGTACTGTACAAAATCTGGTGGCAAACTCTATTTATTGGATGCTTTCATTACCAATATATCACTGACGACCCATGTTCATTTAATCAATAAGATATGTTCAACTTGGCAAAAATGCAAAAGCTTTTTTTAATGGCTACTCTTATGCATAAAAAAAATGCTTCTTCAAAAAAATTGCAGCATCATCAAATTACTCAATTGCCTAGAACTAGATTGCCATAAGCAACCCAGAGAGACTAAATCTACACTGTGGGGTCTTTAAGAGACAGTGAGCAAAAAATTTCTTAAGCATTTGAACTCACTCATCTTTATACTGTTGGAATTCGCCTTCAGGGAACAGTCCAGAAGGAAACAAATCTTTCACAGGTATTGAAGGCGGATCAGTCTGCTCCATGACAGTTTTCTTCTTCCTGTATAACAGCAAGAGGCTAAGTTAAGTGTCTTGATAGACTGCACTGGTTCTCTTTGCTAATCTCAATGTGCCTCATAATTCTAGCTAAGGCAAATATAAGCATTTGTTCCAAAGTGCAACTGACAGAAGAGATAATTCATGCAATTAAGAAATTTAATGCTATCCTACCCTGTAATAGCCTTGCCTGCATGGATGGCCTTATGAATAAAGAGTGTTCTTCACACATGGGCACCAGTGTTCAAGAACAATTTAGCTAACTTCACTATTAGAATGAAAAATTAGGCTTATTAGATAACTTGATTTCGAACATTGCAACAGATTAAAAGACGGCATTAAGGGCTAACATTAATTACAATTCCAATTCCACAGCTCCCTTTCTTACCTACTGAGTTGAAAAATAAATAAAAAAAGTTGGTTGGCTAGGCTGTCAATTTTGATAAAAAAAAAAAACTGCAAAACTTTTACTACACGTCTAAAATCCATGGGATGTAGCAAACGGTATAGGATTACTTTCACGTGCCAACATGGAGCCATAATGCTTGAGTAAGAAAGGATCTAAAGATGACAAACTTACTTGCTCTTTTTTTTCTTCTTTTTCGCAGAATCTGTTACACAAACAACAAGAGCATTCATTAGGATCTTGTGCATTTTCAGTGAAC
Organism: Isoetes engelmannii; assembly: GCA_011763485.2. Taxonomy (NCBI): domain Eukaryota; kingdom Viridiplantae; phylum Streptophyta; class Lycopodiopsida; order Isoetales; family Isoetaceae; genus Isoetes; species Isoetes engelmannii. The sequence continues at coordinate 7,964 of JAANSK020149566.1, forward strand.
TCTACACAAATAAGAAACAAACGTAAGGCCAATATTAGATAGCGACCTTTTAATGCACACTTAGGCTGCACAAGATGGAAACAAAATGTAAGATAAGAAATGGGTAAACTAACTATAAAAAATGCAACACGATCATGTAAGCCCCAGGAAATTAGTAACTTCTATGGCTCCAAGCGTCAAAAAGAATTATCTAACAAAAAATGGTCTGGAAGTTACAAAATCTGGGCCTATAAGATGAACCTATAGTTTATATGTTCTACGCTTGATGAAAAGAAAATCCAACCTGGATCTGCACTTTCTCCATCCTCTTGATTCTCTTCTTCTTCATCATTGGGATGCTGAGTTTGTTCTCCATTAGAACTAACTTTCACTTCATCTGACACAGCTCCAGCAGTAGTCTTCTTCTTTTTCTTCTTTTTCTTTTTGACATCTGTGGATTCCTGGGTCTACAGAGACAAAATTCACAACATGCTGTCAGAGAGAGCCTTACCTAACAACGTACTGTTACTCAAATGCATCTGTTATTCATGCCCCATCTATTAAACTTCCAATACATGTTTCATAACGGATTATTTTCCATTTTATACGCCATATATGTGGACAATCTGAAACCTTGGAGAAGAGAATAGAACAATTAGAATTCCAATTCTTTAAAAGGAGCACCAATTAAGAAGCCGAATGGAAGAAAACCCACGATAGAGATCTAACTCACAGGAGCAGGTGATCCAAGCATATTATCTTCGCCAGTGGGTTCATCATCTTCTAATCTTAGGGCTTTAAGAGCCTCGACATCGCCCACTGTCGCAGCCATGGCGCGTTCAAGGTGCCCCCTCCATCCAAGTTATTAGGGCTACAATGGTGGCGTGACTTGTTTGCCCTAAACCATGATGACAATAGTATAGTAAACCATGACGACACCTCGGTTGGCGGTATTTTGTTGAAATTTTAAAGAATTTGAAGTTACTTCGTGATTATAATTTCAGCTCATCTATTTTCCACTGAAGGGTAGGGGTGCCTTCTACCGTGCCCTAACCTCGGGGTGGGAGCAACCCCCCGTCCAATCGCCATGACACAACCTGTTGTCATTACCCACGCGTCCACCGAACGTCCCTGGTGGCCTGCCTTGGAAGTTGGTTTCTTCCAACGCTCGTGCGGGTTGTCTCTTACGAACGACGTGTAAAGACGTCTAGCGTTGGGCAGGTTTGCCCCCTATCGTGCATCTGCGGACCGTGCACTCATATGCAAGAAGCACTGAGCATGCCAATTCCAAATATGAATTCAATGCTGGCTGCATGAATTGGCGCCCAAAAACCTGCACTCGATTGGCCGAAGAAAAATCAATGGCCCCTGCTACCGCTATGGCTTGGATCGGATCAATAACTTGTTCAAACCACCATGTTCAAGAAATATCACCCATAGGCATTCCGGAGCACAGTAGCAAACATGGTAGCGACAAGGGCTCACGGAGAAATTAATGGTGAGGAGGGTAGCAGGGCTCCAACAACTCGTAAGCGGGTTACTGCGCCCAGGAGGAAAAGGAAGGCACCACAAGGGAATACTGGCAGCCTCCCAATGCCGAGGGGTCTACTCAAACGTGGCCAATTGACTGAAAGGCAGATGCTAGACATACTAAAAGAGGTTAATGAATTTGGCATTTCAATTAGAGAAGCTCTAGGTGTTCTGGTTCACCCCAGTCTACAATACATGACTGGTTATATGGTAGGATCACCCACATACAAACCAATCATTTCCTGATTCTGTCAACTCTACAAGAGAAAGAGTTAGTCAATTGGGCACTGGGTAGTGCAGAGCAGGGTATGGGAGTCACCCTCAACGTCAAGGAGAAGGCTGCAGAGATGGCCCGAGAGGGTGGGAATTCTGTACTGCAAGGGGTGCCTAACAGTAAGTGGTGGAGACTATGCAAGCAAAGGTATCCACAGATTGCATTGAGGAGTGCAGAATCAGTAGATGTTGCAAGGGCACGTGCCATGAATCAAGAAATCTTGGATGGTTTCTCCTCTGGCCTTAGCCAGATATATGGTGAGTTCAAGTTCCCATCCTCTAGGATCTGGAATGCAGATGAGACTGGCATTAATCAGGCTGGGAAGGTCAAGGGTATGAAGGTCATAGGGAGGAAAGGGGAAAATAGGGTTAGTGAGGTTGTTATGAACAATAGGGAGTGGGTAACAATCCTGATATGTGTAAATGCAGAAGGGTATCAGATCTCTAACATGTACATTTTTAAAGGAATCTGCATGAGACAAGACAATATAGCAAGGTGTGAAGAGGGTGCAATTCAAGCTGTGCAAACATCAGTTTGGATGACATCTGCATTGTTTAAGTCTTGGCTGGATCCTTTTGTAGCAAGAGTCACAGGTGGTGTTTCACTAAAAGAACCTCACCTTGTAGTTCTGGATGGGCATGGCAGTCATGTAGAATTGGACGTGATTTTGGCAGCAAATGAGAAGGGTATTCACTTTGCCTTGTTGCCTGCACATGCCTCTCATAGGCTACAGCCTTTGGATGTGTCTTGTTTTGCACCATTCAAGGCCTCGTTCAAGAGGCAGAGATCTGCGTACATGGTTGCCAAGGGCAGGTCTGAACAAAAAAGGGAGGACATTGCAGAATTGATATCAAGATCTATTGATGCTGCTCTTACACCTAAGAACATCAAGGTTGGTTTCGAGGCAACAAGGATTCGGCCTTTTAATTCAGAAAAGGTGAGGCCAGGACAAGAAGCTACCAGGTTTGGGAGGGTGCCTATAGAGCACATTGAAGAGGAGGTTGAAAAAGACGAGGAGGCCAATGAAGATGATGACTGGGCCCTATTCAACATGGATGATGTGCAACAACTATAGGAGAATATGCCAAATCCCATTGCGCATGTTAAGCAGCAATCAATGCAGGATATTGAGCAGCACACAGTTCCTATTGGGGCCGAGGGCATAGAAGTACATGTTGGCCTTGGTTCTCATATGGAGCAGCATACCCCTATTACTGGGGCTAGGGACATAGAAGCACATGCGAGCTCTGGCCCTCGTTTAGGATGCACACAGGTTGCAGACTCATAGGATTCTTTTCAGGTTCACTCTCATGCCATTAAGCCACCATTGGCAAATGTAAGGCCATCACAAGTATGTGTGGGGTAATCACAAGGATTTAGGTAAAGGAAGAGGGATGTTGCTCCTGATCTGAGTGGAAGGTGCACATCTCCAGTAATAGCTTCTGCCAGGCACTAGCAGCTGAGAAGGCTAGAAGGGTTGAGACAGGAAGGTTGAGGGATGAGCAGTTTGCACTTAGGAAGGCTGAGGATGCAAGGAGGAAAGTTGAGAGAGAGGAAGCTGCTAAGAGAGCACAACAAAATAGGAAAGAGAGGGAGAACAAGAAGAAGGTCGATGATGCATTCGAGGCTAGTACTGCCAGACTCAGGGGTTTTATGTATCCTATGGGTCTGTCAAGGGTTGTAGCAGTTTTTGGTTACCAGTGACCCATGAATGATGAAGTGAAGACAAGAAGGCTGCAGTCCAGGAACATATTGAAGTTGAGAAGGGACTGGGTCCTATTAGAGTGCCAATTACAGATAGCTTCACATCTAGTGCAGCAGTGCAGCATCCTGTTACTCCAATTGCCGACACTCCTGCACATGATCACTCACAAGGCATTGATAATGAGGATGAGATGGAGGTTATATGTAGCTTGGAGGACACACATAGAGCCAGGGGCATGGTCGTGGGGTTTGCTAGTACGTGGAGGGTTGAGATGAATCAGAGAACACAGCCAACTTCCAGGTTCGAGGAGGGGCTCCAACTGAGCACAGCAGCCACTATTTCTCAGTTTTTATAAGATGCATGCATGTTTTAGTTTGTATGGCATACTAACTATTCGGCTTGCAAATGTCTGAAGACAGTGATGAGACTCAGGACAATTGAGGCACGAATTCATGCACTCATATGTACATAAAGCTATTGTTTAGTTACAAAATTGTGTATTACAAAGATATGCAATTGTTTAGGTATTCAAATGTTCAAATATTCAGGTTTATTGTATCAGACAGTATAACCAATAGTACAACAACATTAACCAAACATGAACCAAGCTAACAAGTGAAGGCCGAATAAGACAAGTAGTAATCCAGTAACCTATCAAACATGGATTACGTTAACATAATGGTTGTGGACTCTTTCAAACCATAATAGATAATCACAAACTGATCTACATGCAAGCATGTAAGCAACAAACAAAAAACATTTGAGCAAACAAACAATCTGTGACATGAATATAAGATGCATGGCAACTCCCTCATCAAAAAATTTGCCTCTGAGGGTAGTTACACAGGTTGCCACAAAGGGCAAGTTACAGTGGAGGAAGGCACAAGGGCAGGAGTGGCACGACATATCAGACATTCAAAAAAAGAAAGACAAAACCATTGGAGGGGGAGCGTCCAGAGCTGTGACATTCCAAAATAATATGCAATATAAATACTATATTATACTACCATGTCACTAATACATGTCGAGTATTTCGACATGTACCTGACCTAGTTAAAGTTGTACCAAAGGGTACAACCATTAGACCCATTATATTACACATATTTATAGGATATATCAATATAAGCTCTAGTGCCACATGGCAACCAGCCATTGGACCCAAAACCCTAGCCCTAGATTTGTGGGGCTAAAAGGAGCTGGAATTCTAAAAGTTTTCCTTTTCGCAATTCCAGTCTCAGGAGCGCGCGCATTGCGGCAGTTCTGAATCCTTTCCAACCTCTCATGAGAAGTGGAGCTTGCATTCTGCACCTGCTCCCTCGACTTCGGCATCCCTCAAGCATCTTGGCAGGATGGTCGCCTTGGGGGGAATGGGAGCCAGCCAAGGATCCAGTATATAGATGATATATTATACAATGCCAACTTCCCGACTAACATTAAGCCGAGTTTGCATCCTTCCTTAGCTTTAGAGGACCTCTAGGTCCCAAGATCTTAGCCCTCTAACGAATGAACCTAACCTAGTGTGTTAGATTAGATAAATTAGATTTTTTTTCAGTATTTCAGTTCATTTGATATGATGGATGTTATCTATGTTTTGCACCTCTTGTAGATTGGGAAGGGGGGTAGAGATCCAGATACTTCTAGTTAATGTTCCTAGATTAGCCACATTAGTTCCCAACTAATTGCGCCATGTGCATAAGAACCCGCCTGTGCTGTGAGTGGAGGGACCAGACCGGCTGACAAGGAGAACTTGTCCATTGGTAGTTGATCCCTATGGTGTGTAACGTCTACCGGGGAACGTTGTGGGTTAGGCCTAATACAATATGCACTGGCTATGGTATGGGCTCAAAGTCGTATATGAGCAGTGGCTCTCTAGCTCGCCTACCAGTGGCATGGATTCTTAGGAAGAGAGAGATCTTTTCCTGCCTCATCGGGACTGGGGAGATGCAACCCAGGAGTAGCCCTTTCGGCAATGCCCCAGGCAGCTGCTTTATGGAAAGGATGATAGCAGCACTTTATGGAGAGATGGATGAGATGGATGAATGGAATGTGAGTGAATGTGAAAAGTAAGACAGATGTTCCTGCATGGAAATCAAGAAATAATTAGCACAATAGACTGCTATTGTGGCAAGAATGGCAGCAACACTTCGTGAAGATATGAATGAGATGGGTGAATATAGTATGAGTGGATATGGAACATGGAAATGAGTGTAGCAGATGCTCTTGCATGAAGACAGCCACAAGTTTAGGTATGTTAAGCTGGTGGTGAAGGTGATGTTGCAACTTAATGGATAGAAATAGAAGGGCTTATGTGATCAAGGCCAGCTCATGGCAAATGAATAGATGGAAAACAAATGGACCTGACATGACACTTGATATTCATTAGCAAAATCAGCAAGCACATGATATATAACGTGATTGATTTGTAACAAACTTGTATACAAGAAACTAGATAAAGAAACTTAAACTAGTATGGCTAACTAATTGCTGCACTAGCCCTTACAAATGGTTTCCTTCACCCAACACCTAATTTAGGACATAAACATCTACCAAATGGTTTGTTCTTCATAGCTTGTTTCTGAAATGATCTCCAAAGAGCATGCCAAGACTCAAGTTGTATAAATCCTATTATAGCAGCTTGTAAAAATGTTAAAACAAGTACATAGATGTCCAAATCACATGCTCCAATAAATTTATCAAGCTTGAATGATGATGAAGGCTCTACATTGTTGCCAATATCTACAAATGGAGGTAACAAACTGCTCTCATTCAATTTCTCATGATCTATTACATAGTTATGCTCAAAATTAACAAATTTTATCACTCTTTGAAGACCAAACTTACAGGTTGATTTATAACATTTCTAGTGCTTTTGGGACTTTCACACAACCAGTTTTCAGATCTGATCACATCTATGCATAGTTCATGCATCAATTCATCCAAACTTCTCCTAGTTGACTCCAAATCATGCAAGAAAGCAAATTTCTCTACTTGTGGCATGTAAATATCATACTCACCTGGTTCTTCAGCTGATAAACATGTGTCAAATTTGAAAACTTCATAGATAGGATTGTTGTCATGACAATTATGCCATTCAAGACTATGCAAACCATCCTTGGCATGTTGAATTTCTAAAATATCAATATTTTCTACTTCTAATTCACATAAAGAAGGTTCAAGATCATCAAGCAATGTCTCAAACACATGGAAACTCTCTACTGATGTCTGTTCATGCATTCAACACTTTTTCCCTCGTGACAACGGCTCAGGAGATTGCACAAACTGATCAAGTTATGAGAGTAAACATGCACATCAGATTCAACAGTAATTTTCATGTTAAAATATACTTCCTTCCTTCCTTCCTTATAAACATCATGAGACACCTTTTTATCCTCTAAGTATGTTGATATGAACTTATTAGAGCAAAAACTCTCAAGTTTTGGACCGTTATGCTTACTAGTTTGCTCAAAATGCTTCAAATCACATGCAAGCGTAGCATCCATGCAAGGAAACACTATAGACACATCATGATAAACCTTCTGACCTTGAAAACATGTTGATTTTGTTATAGCTGATTTGGGTTGTACATCTTCATAATTGCTATACTTTTGAGAAAATAAAGGAGAACTAGCAGCCACACATCCTCCATCTTCTTTTGTTTGCTTCTCTAAAGCTTTTCCCTGATTTGGACTGATAACTCCTTCATGTGACGACCATACGCGTATTATACCGCGTACACGGTATGGTCGCCACACGGACCATGCGCATGGGCGACACCTGGC
>JAANSK020149677.1:0-15229 GCA_011763485.2 Isoetes engelmannii
CTTCCTATAAAAAAAATAATAATACAATGTTAATAAGACATTCTCGTTGTTCATAGTCCTAGAATTACATAAATCCCACGTACTCCGGCGTTAACACCTGCGTCTTCCCGTGCATCGTGTAGTTGACTGAACAGGTAAGCAGCGCCCCTTGCGGTGGCTGTGTCGAATTCTTCCCTCGCTGGAGACCTCCCGTATAAATTTTTCTGGACCAATACAACTAGTATTATCTAATGTCGTTTGACATTGTCGTTACAATTAACGCGAACTGAGAATTTATAGAACTTACGAAGTTATAGCGAATCCTTTTCGACCGCCGGAGCCCAAGCGAGACGGAATTCGATTGCTTTCCGTTGCCTTCGCTGCGCGTTGTGCATATTTTTTCTCAGGGCCCTGCGCTCGTGCCAATGTGATCTGATTGCAAGGAACACAACAAGACAAATTAAAACTCTAATTTCAAATGAAATGAATGGATAAAAACAGTAACAAATACCTTCAGATCCTCCTTAGAGAGATTATACGGCTTTGGGAAGTTGGTCCAATCGCCATGTGCTTTTTCGGCGTCCTTTCTCAACGTCTCAATCACTCTTTGCCTTCAAGATATTAATTCAATATATTAAGTAAGACAAAAAGGAAAATAAGATCAATTTTGACTAGGCCATGTATCTCTTTCCTTTGATAAACTTTCCTACTATAGAGAGGAGCTTCTTCATGTTGAAACGCTTGTCTTTCATTACATCTGGGAACTGCTCTCTCATTTTCTCCTTGAGGGTCTCTACTTCCCGCTGATCAAAAGCGCCAGGCCACTCTCCGCGACCGTTAAGAGGAAAGGTGTTAGTGATAGTGTTCATCACCATCTCCTTCAAGGCATCGTAGAATGCGCTTCCTAGGCCACCCTTGCCAGGAAGAGGATGACGATTACCAAAGTGATCACGGGCTGCTTGTGCTTTACGGGTGATGGCTTCGGCCGTGAATAACCCGAGATCCACCTGTCCTCAATTCAAGAACGAATTGCTGATCAAATCTGCAAAGCCTTGATGAGTGAGGGTTTGAGCTTAGGCACATTCGAACAACAAAGTAACGTCAAGGCCAAATTTCCAACAGTCTGCATTGGGGTTGCAATAAGAAATAGGGCGCTCCCGTGCAGTTGCACACCGCAGAAGGTCCTTGAGGACACAACAATAGCCAGCCTGTCGGTGAACCGTGGGGTCTGGACAATCACGAGCTCGGTGAACAAACAGGTCAAGCCCAAAGATGGCATTAGCAGGAGTTTTCCAACCCCTAGGATTGGGCATATACAGCCAGTTGTTGGTCGTATTAAGATCGGCATTCTCCTCCCATTCATACCTCCTGACAAACCTGGGATCTCATCTAAGATCTGCGCTGATGCTGGGAGGTGTCCACTCGGCATGAAAGGAAATGGCATCAGTCCAAAATTTCTTGCGCCAGTCTCCGTGAACATTCAACGGGAGGGGAGGTGCACCAAGTTCTGCATACATACTTTCCTCGACTCTATTGGCATTCACCCATGCTGGTTGAGTGGCGTCATCAAAAAGTGCCAAGAGATCATCCGTCATCTGGCTACGCAAGTTCTGGTATGCTGGGAATGGCATCAAAGATTGAACCGTGGAGGGCTCCCAGTATGTGGGTGGAGTCTACTGTTCTAAGAAGGACTGGAGCACACACAATGTTCCAGCATACTGCAAATATAATTGGGCAAAGCCCAGCCCAGATGGGTCACTCATGAATGTGGTGATTCTTTCCACCACTTCCGGGATCCAAAGAGCCACTTCATTAGCCAGTTCAGGCATATACTGGTTTGTCAACAGTGAAACTTGACTGGAATCCTGAAGACAATTGTTCCTTGGGTGTAGAGGTAGAACGAGATCCTGTATTTGTGGGAGATCATGAGGGTTAGTGGCAACAATCTTCTCGTACCTATGACCCAGATAGAAATCGTAGAGCACTTATGCCATTGGGGCCACGACACGGAAGGCAAAACAATCTTCATCCTGAGGGACCAGGTGGCCATAAACAATAAGGCAGTGAAAGTGCCTTTTTTTTCAACCGTCAATTCCGGCCAGAGATGTAAGATATCAGAAGTTTGCAGATCACCACTAATATCACCTCCAAGACGAAGCCATCGAAGTAAGAAAAGATGCTTACGGGCTTGAACATAAACCTAGTAAGAACCAGGGAGTGGAAAATCTTCAGGCAGCTGGGTAGCTACCGCATAATACTGCTCAACAAGACGCTTATTCTGTTCTCCAAATTGCTCAACATCTTTCATCTAATTAGTAAGATCCAGGATCCTATGATCTTTATCAGCAAGGGCCCTTTGATGAGCTCTGGAGCTACTTCTTTGACTGTGTGACATACCAGCCAGTGACGCAGTGGGCGTGGCCTGTTTGAGCTCTGCCAGTTCGGCGTCAACAGCGGACTTTGAAACCTGTAGTGCGTCCAACTGTGCCCGCAGTGTTTGAACATGTGTCTGCACCGTGGTCAACTGCATTTCTAGTGCGTTGGCACGTTGTAGTGCTTGAGCATGAGCGTGCTGGACTTCTTGATGAGAAACCTGTACTTCCTTCCAACTATTTTGTACATTGATCAAGGTCTCTATATTGTCATTCAGCTGTTTCTGAAGATGCTCATGGGCAGTTTGGACAGATGCCAGCTGTGATTCAAGTTGCTCCTTAACCACTTTGGCAGCATTCAGCTCTTCACGAATAGTGAGAGCTGGCTATGCTTCTTTTGGGCGTAAGCCTCAGCACTAGCGAGAGATTTGCGAAGTTCCGGGATTTCACGTAACTTCAGTTCATCAGCCTTCAAATCGGCCGTGACTTTACCCAATAATCGATCAGCTCTTTCGAGAAGATCCACAGTAATTTCAGCAACATATTGTTGGAGCCAGTAGACTTCTGCACGGGCTGGTGAAGGAGGCACTTCAGCCTGGTGAGTTTGAGAACCAGAGGAGGAGGGCCTTTCCCCAGTTTCAAAATGTGGCCGTTGACTGTGTCTTGTTCCGAATCCAAATTTGACGGGGTTGATAACAGGAGGTCGTGACGACTCAGACACTATAGGCACTGCAGTGCCAGCAGTTCCTGCTGTAGTGGGCAAAATTGGTGCCTCTGGAACATGAGTGGGCCGCGACTCAACAGAGTGAAACTCCTCAATTTCATCATCATCCAGTGCTTCAATAACACTGGGCACCTTTGTTCTGGAGTAATATGGAGAAGGCATCTCACTTGCTTGTTCCTGTGCAGGGAGGAAAAAATAACGTCGTCTCTTGGATTTTCAACACTTGGCACAATTGAAAGGCTGTGATTCTTCGTCTGAAACGATGCCTTAATGGGTGTGAAAAAGATTGGAGCTCGAACGGTGGAGATCGAAGGATCCAACGGTTGGACGTGTCTGTCGTGAGGGCCAAGCTGCAATAATTAGAATTACTGGTACGAAGAGACCTTTCTCAGACGTAATTAATAGTGGCACCTCGAAAAAGTAAGAAGAAATACGCCAAACGGAAATTTGGAGAGATTTACACCTTAATAGAGATATTTTGGCAGATGCCGAAGAATATTCCCATTATTGAGCACGGCGGTTGCGCTCGCCAGCTAGGCAGTCGGTGAGCCTATAAAAGGAACACTTGAGCTCAGTTGAGCACCAGTTCGCCAAGAAATTCTTGCGCCTTCGTCTTCTGCATCTCTGCATTTTCCTTAGCTTGAAAAAATGGCCCATCTGATTAACAACACCGAGCCCACCATGCCCAGCTACTGTTGCGAGTGGGTAACATGCAAGATGGATTACCTGGACTTGTTCCGGCTGAAGAATCGAGAGATCCCCATGGATGGGTGGCTGGATGGTTATGCCGACAAGCCAAATGATCCGATGAACCGTCCCTTCGACGTCATACTGAATCTCCGTTATGATATGGAGTGGGGAGATATTCTATCCTACGGCTTACCATGGCACCGCATCCTGATTATCATGAGAGGATTTTCGAGAAGAATGCCAAGGCTGCCTACATGAAGGGGGCCCGAACATGTGGTCCTCAGTAAAAAATTTTGTTTGTGAATATCTTATATGTACCTAGCTTTGTTTTGCGTGATAATATTAAAGCTGATTTTTGGAAAATGCTCAGTGTCTTCTTGTGAATCTGTAAATCTGTGTTGAAATTTTCCTTTGTACGAAATGTCTTCAAACAAAAACCATTAACCAATGAAGGTAATATGGAGTCCCATCTAATTCACTTAGCTGGAAAACACCAGGTTTCACAACTTCCTCAATTTTGTAGGGTCCAAGCCACCGAAATTTCACTTTTCCTGGATGATTCTTGTATCGGGAGTCATAGAGTAGAACTAATTCTCCTTTGTTGAATTATTGCTTGAGCAATTTCTCATCATGCCAATGTTTACTTAACTGTTTGCCCGTGAGAACTCTTAGATAAGCGTCCCGCCTTAACTCGTCAAGTTTTTCCAGTTGGAAAACTCGTTCCTTGAGTGCTGCAGGAGGGTCATGCATCGTGGCCACCTGAAACTTTAGTGAGGGTAGCAGGTACTCAAAGGGAATGAGTGCCTCTTGACCATACACAAGGCGAAATGGAGTCTGTCCAGTGGAAATCTTGTATGTAGTGTTATAAGCCCATAATACAGTGGGTAACTTCTCATGCCAATCCTTTCGGGATGCGTCACAAATATTCTTCAAGATATTGAGAAGTGTCTTGTTGGTACTTTCAGCAAGTCCATTTCCTTGAGAAAAATAGGGCGTGCTTTTCTTTTGATGAATCTCAAGGTAGTCAGTGAGCTCCTTAATAGTGCTGTTGACAAAGTGCACTCCAGGGTGACTAACTAACTCAGTGGGCAACCCAAACCTAGTGATAATTTGAGTATACAAGACACGAGCCGTGCTGGCTGCCGTGTTATCAGGCAACGCACAAGCTTTAGCCCACTTAGTGGCATAATCGGTAAGAACCAAAATATACCGTGCTCGTGAACCAGTGGCAGGAGGATCTATGGGACCAATAAAATCCATTTCCCATTTGCTGAAGGGAGTGGGCGTGGCAACAGGAGTCAAAGCCAAAGCATCCCGTGCCGTGGGTCTTCCTACCCATTGACACATGTCACAAGTACGTGCATGAGCGTGAGCATCCTTAAACAATGTTGGCCAATAATATCCAGCAAGCAAAATTTTCCGGGCCATGGCGTCTCCAGCAAAGTGACCACTGCCGAGCCCTTCATGAGCTTGCTTGACAATATCTGGAATCTCGTGAGGGAGAACGCAATGTCTCATTACCATATCTTTACCTCTTTTATAGAGATGGCTAGAAACCATAGTGTAGTCTCTAACTTCTCATAGAAACTGTTGACGGCGTGCCTTAAGCTTGCCTTTGGAGAGAGTAGAATCTTCCGCAGGTAGTGCGCCCATTAATAAATACTGTTGGTAGTCATGGAACCAGTGAGGCGTGGCCATGACTACAAATAGTTGTGCATCTGGAAAAGCATTAGACACTCTAAGACGAAGGATCATCAGTGTGGATCCGTGAGAGATAATCAGGCACAATATGGGACTTCCCAGATTTGTGGATGATCTCAAAAGGAGCAAATTCATGTAACAACAATACCAGCGTGCAATTCTGCCAGTTGGCGTGGTTTTGTTGATCAAGTACAGAAGCGCTTGATGATCCACAAAGAACTTGATTTGACTGCCCAAAAGATAGTGGCGGAACCTTTTAATACAGAGAATGAGTCCCAAGGCCTCACATTCCATGGCAGAATAATTCTTCTCAGCTGAGTTCAGCTTTCTGCTTGCAAATCGAATAGGACGATCAAGTCCCTTTTCATATTCTTGTGATAGAACAACACCTATGGCAAATGCGGAGACATCAACATGCACATGGAACGGCTTGTCCCATTGATTCCTGTGGGGGGCCTGTGTCAACAACACTTTTAATTCCTTGAAGGCAGCATCCGCCTGGGGAGTCCATGTCCAGTTGGGCTCATCACCCGTGAGTTTATGAAGGGGATTAGCTTTGGCTGCAAGTCCTGGAATAAAAGTGGAGTAATAATTGACCTTACCCAGAAAAGATCGAGTCTCCTTGATATTGGTTGGAGCTTGAGCCTTAAGAACACAGCTGATCTTAGCAGGATCAGTAGTGATACCATGACGGCTCACAACGTGCCCAAGAAGCACGCCAGAAGTGACACGAAACGTGCATTTCTCTGGATTTAGACTGATACTAGATTCCTCACACTTCTGGAAGATCAAATCCAACTTAGAAAGATGAGAATCCATAGTGCTATAAGCATAAAAATCATCCTGGAAAATCTGCAAAAAGGGATCTTTCTTCATGAAGTCCTGAAAGACAAAAAGCATTATGCGCTAAAACGTGGACGGAGAATTGGATAACCCAAACGACACCACTTTGTAGGAAAAATGCCCCACAGTGTGGTGAAGGTCGTCTTCAACTGATCCTCAGGCTTGATAGAGATCTGATTGTATCCCGAAAGACCATCCATGAAGGAATATATATCATGACCTGCAACTTCTTCCAAAACCTGATCAGTGAAGGGAAGCGAAAAGTGATCACACTCCGTAGCCAGATTGAGTTTCCTGTAGTCCACACAAACACGAATCTTACCATTGTGTTTCAACGGTATAACAATGGGGCTCACCCATTCAGAATTTTTGACCTCATAAATCAAGCTAGCTTTTAAGAGCTTGTCAATTTCAGCCTTTACACGGTCACGACAATTTGGGTTGAGCCTATACTATCGTTGCTAGATTGGACGGGCATCGGTCTTAGTGGGAATAGTGAGTTCCCCTAGCTCCTTCTTAATGCCACGTAGATAGCTCCAAGCAAAGATGTGTTTGAACTTCTTGAAGAGATCAATGGCACGACTCCGATATGACAGAGGGAGTCCGGCAGCAATACGAATGGGTTGCTTAGTGCCAAGATCCACTATCTTGACTTCTGATGTTTGAATGTGGGGAACCACATCATTCTCCGTGATGGTGTGAGCCGGTGGAGACACTACCACTGGCGGCTCAACACTAGCCGTGTGAAAAAATAAGGGAGGTCGTGCATCTTCAACGTCCCGTGAGGGAGACGGAGCAACTTGGGCCTCCACAGATGTGGCTTTAGTGACTGAAGAGTCTGAATTGGTGACAGGAGGACTTATCTCCGTGGAAAGGAGGGGCTTCGAGTCAGCAGAGGGAGTGACTGGGGCACTTATCTCCGTGGAAGGGAAGGGCTCCAAGTCATCATCATCTAAGAGATCACAGTGTTTACCAAGTGGCAAGATGCCAAATAGGGATCGATCAAGGCAGCCACTGCTTCGTCATTGTCCAGAGTCATATCACTCCAAGGGTCTGCATACTCTGGATAAGAAGAAAGTGGCAAGCCCACAGGGGGAGCTTGCACTTGAAAAGTGGGTTGAACAATATCATCGTCACTATTAGAAAGTGATGGTTCTGCATTTTCAACCGATATGAGTTGGCCTGTTTCTAGGTCCATAGTGGCATTAAAGTGACCATCAGCAATAACCAACTGGTCAGTAGCCCAATAGAGAATTTGGTCATGCTACTGCCACTTGTCTGCAACTTCCACAGGTCCAAGTTCAACTTCCAGGCACTAATCAAACCGCTTATGTTCGTCTCACGACTTATCAGCTGTGGGTGGCTAATGGCAAACAAGTGCCACCCCCTCGTAGTAGCAGACCCCCACGATACAGAAGAAGTCAGAATCAGCAAGGTCAATAACAAGTCAACCAGCAAGTACAACAGGAGATTATGGACGCACTCCAGGCCACTCAGTCTTCAAATTGGGTTGGTATAGTGGCACGTCAAGCACAGGGCTCACGCCCTTATGCTCTACTTCCTCACGACACTCAGCCTTCGTTTGCAGTGGGCATTGTTCCCCACACAAAGACCGTCCACTTTGCCCCTGATAAGGAAAAGTTGATGCCTCACGTGATGCCCAAGCTCCGTGAGAGCATCCTCCGCCTGATGGAACAAGTTGAAGGTCGTGCTCTTGCCAATGTTCATGCCACTACCCGTGCTCAGCAACGTGCCGAAGCTGCCAGTGAACCTGGTCCCTCTTCACCAGCTCCACGCTCTCCTCGCAAAGGTAAATATCCGAATATATCAGCTGAAGTTGAACTCTTGAACGAGGTATCTGCCTCCCTATCCACGGAAGCTGCCCCAGTGGACCCTGTTAATCCACTGCCACAAGTGCCTTTAGAACTGCAAGAGGAACTTGCCAAAATCAAGATTCCTTTGAGCTCACCACTATTTTGAAGCTTTGCCCGGCATTACGTGAGCAACTGCCACTTTCCACGGTGCTTGTTGGAGCTGTTGCTACCTCCATTCCCACAGTTCACGCTATGGTTGGCAGTCAACCAGTCAATCATGTTCAGATAGATGGTGGCAGTGCTGTTAATCTCATCACTGACAAATTGCGGCGCCAACGTGGGATTAAATAGTTGTATCGTGCCCCATATGATATCAAACTGGCGAATGGTCATATCACACGACCTCAGGGCGTGACTCCCAAAATGAACACCTTCAACCTCGAATTTGGTGTATGGAAAGTTGGTGAAGATCCAAGCGACTATGAGATGTTAGTTGGTAGGCCATTCTTGCGCCAAGCCAATCTTATATGAACTTCCCTCTGGCAGACAAAGGGAAGAATCATGATGGTGCCGCCGAGCTTCTGATGCAGAATCGTTCAGTGCAAAACCGAGCTTCTGATGCAAAACCGAGCTTCTGAGAAAAGAACCTGTGGCTGTAGAAATAGAGTCACCGGATTTGGCATCTTGTGGAGTCAAGAAACAGAGTTGCAATAGTGGGGAAAAAAATGGGCAGGAATGGGGGGCCGCCACTGCAGCACAAGATGCCAAAACGAAGGAAAGAAAGAACGGTGACTAATTTCTGTATGGGGCTGGAATGAATGTGGTGCGCAGAGGTAGAGGAATGGATCGACAAGGCCAGGGTGAAGAGGATTAAATGCTTGGGCCAGGATAAGGTCTGATATACACAACGAAGATATGATCTGCCGGATCTGCCATAGCCGAGCCGAAGAAAAAAATCTTGGCGACGCCACTCCTCGTAAAGAAATATTGCACGATTTATTTTTTATGTAAAGTAACCGTAACCTCAACAAAAATATCTTTACATTGAGTGAAAGGTTGTTCACCCATTCTGGGGATATGGGGTAACCAACCTTTCTCTTATACTGGAAAATCACCAAATTTACCTAAAAATGACCAGAAAATTTGAGCTATAATTTCAAGTAATTTGAATATGAAGGTGGTTACGGATTTAAATGGAAATAGGACATGTCAACCTTGCATCCAAAATCATTGGTGTTGTTTTGTTTTTGTTGAAATACTATGTCCTCTCGGCATTTGTGTGTAGTTAACCCGCATTTAAGCTGCCCTCTTTAGGCCAATTGGCCTCCGTGGACGATAAAAATGATATCTTATCTTATCTTATCTTTATGGACCTCGTTACAAAATTATATACTGCTAGGATTTAAATGCGAATTTTCCCGCTGTTCTTCAGCTGCAACTAGGCCAGCCCTGTGACGCTGGAGGCAGATTCGATTCACATGGAATCAAGGACTAAGTTAGGCCGGCGGTAGAATTCTTCGTAGTCGTTATTCCTTCAACACCACTGATATCAATGATAATGTTTTTGTTTATAACGAAGTGCGGTGAAATGAACAGAGATATAACCCACTGTAGAATTTGCTGCAACGGATCTGATGGATCTGTGACGTGTTGTCTTCTAATTATTGCACAAGTAATGCAGTATTCATTGAAAGCTTATTATGAGCACAAAACATGCTCTTGCCATGAGCAAAATAAAATAGTACCACACAACTTTCTCACTTAAGCTATGTTATGCATTATCAGGAATCTTTAGAATCTGCTCCATTTTCCTTTATATCAGAAATTAAAAAAGAAAAGATAAAAGGGCAAAAGTGGCCCAGCTTCAAATTCAGCATCAAACCTCCGTCGTCATTTCAGTTCATAGTAACGATTTGTTTTAGGGTCATAATAACAGTCCAACGTAGGATCATAAAGTAAGTCCAGGTCATCTTCTAAATTTCCAATCTTCTCTTCTGTCAATATATATATAGCATGTTAGTATGTTAAAGTTGTAATAACTGATACATTGGACATAATATAGATAATAGGATGAGAACATTAGCTTCCAAAGACACAAAGCTGTGAGTATTCGGTCATTAACGTGATTCTTAAGCTCATAATGAAACCATTTTCAGCTATTATGAGCTCCATCAGATGTGTCAAGCAATAGCCTTTCATGCAACCAAGATATTCAAGCTTGTTATGCTTCTGGCAACGAGCATCCTTACCTTACGTACCGTTTCTACCCCAAGCATTAGATGGTCTGAAATCTTTGCACCCTCCGCAATAGACTTATGCAACCAAAATAAAAGCATTTATGCATTATCACTCATCAAATCAAGAATACCTGAGCAACCACAAAATTTGGACATAAAAAATTAACTCCTGCACGATAGGAAAAATCCTTTAGGGTAGTCATTCCACACAACTATGTAACAGTCATTCACGTTCTGACACAGCTATGAAAAAGACCATTCTTCCTCTACTTAAAGCATTAATTTCGAACTTTAAATTGCATTTCTTCATCTGTTCAGTATGTATAATATCATTACCAAACCGTGTATCATGTTTTACTGGTGCATTACTTTTCGCTAATTGATCCCACTGTGACGCAACAGAAGGCTGCAATCCATGCAATTCAGGAGTCTGGTCTTGATGCTTCAAGGCCAAGCACCTGGAGACAAATACGGACGGTAATAGAGTTAAATATTATTTAAGCTTAATCATTTCATAACTTTGTGGATCCTGGTTTGTTAGACCATAAATAGGATATTTCCAGCTGCTGATTTGATTATTAAAACTATTTAAGCTATCACACAGGTGTAAAGAAACCTTTCCGAAATAACAAAATATAAAGATGAAATCAAGCTTAGGGTTCTATGGACATGTTATGAGCCACAAATAGAAGCATAGGAAGAATTAATCCGAATAATCGCAGTTGTGCTCCCATGATGCCTATGGAGTCGTCAGGCGTAGGTGAAACAATTCTGTGAATGGAACAAGAAATCGTGTGTTTACTTCATACTGCCATTAATCCTATACATACTTGGTTTACAATTTCATCTGCTACAGCTTGGTCTTCTACATAAAAAGGCCAAAGTAGGTGGTTGCAATAGATCAAATTCCAGAAGTCTTTAACGTGTGAGTTGACCAGGAAACTCTCTAGTTAATAAGAACCTATTTAAAGAATGCATTGTTCAGGATAAAATAAAGGTTCTCTTCATTTCCTTAACTGGCTCAACCTAGTATAATAATAAAGAACTTGAGCTTGGCTATATTTGATTATTACCCTTGATTGTCCCTTGAATCTGCATCCACACCCCATGCCATATCTTTCAGTGGGACAGTTGTTGGTTGGCTCGAGTCCACTAAATTTTCACTGATCATAACCTGTTCAACAGATTTTCAAAATTGCCTTTAAGAGACGTTAAAAAAAGGGGCAAAAAAACAAAGAACACCAAAGAGCTTAAAGGTCATGCTGTCATGTTGTGGCCAACCTGTTCATGTACCACATCAAGTGCATGGGTGTTGACTTCTGTTTCGACAAGGAACTCATCCGCCAAGTCGCCTTCTTGATGCAAATCAACAGAACAATTTGTTAAGTTTAGTGCCGGATCCACTAGGTATGGAACTACAGTAAGAATGGCATACTAGAGGTTTGGAAACAAGTAGCTGGATCTCCACTCGATGATTCCTTACAAAATGTTGTAAAGCTATACATGTTCTGAGCAACCGCCTCCGAGCTAGATGACCTATGCTCCTCTAAATCATCATCAGAGTCAGAAGCTCCATACATGAAATCTTTTTCAATCTCTAATTGGTAGAATTCTAAGCCTTCATTTTTTTTCCCCTTTCTTTCCATTTCTTTGTTCTTTTCTTCAATAAAAGACACAGGCCTTGTAAAACTGTATCTTTTTGATTGTTCCGCCAAGTCATTTAATACAAAAGCATCATCACAATTGGGAGAAAACAAATGCGTATCGATGTTACATCCCATATCCTCGCCAAACTTATCCAGAGATGTATGAACTATAAAGCTCATATCATCATAGCCTGTTGTCATGGATGTGCATTGTTCCCAACCGCAAGGGGTATCTGGAGGAGAGTCTTCAACCCTTGTTTCTTTAGCTTTAACAATGGCAATAGAGCGCTCTTTCCTGGGGTGTCTTAAAGATGATAAATGAGTCTCCTGCTTGCAATTCACTTCCTCTTTCTTCTTTCTTATCATTTGACAAGGGATTCGGCTTTCCAGCACTGGAGAACCTACTTTTCTAGTTGTCACTGTCGTGCTTCCTGCTAAGCAGTAATCTGTTGCAGTATGAAGACCCTTCAGTGGCTCATTTACAATATTATAGTCAGGAAGACAGTCAAATACTGTATCCCTGCTATCTTCTTTGCGTTGTGGAACTTTCTGTTCTGCTATGTCAGAGAACTTAGAAAGATCCGCTACTTCAGTTGGCTTCGAGTTTTGCATGTTTTGAGAAATATTGCCATTTCCATTCACTGCACGCCGCTCCTTTATTGACCTCCCTTCAGAAGATGCATTGACTGTTGCAGGCGGTAATGGCATTTTTGAATCAAAGGCCACATGCCGAGGAAGATCCACCTTATTTAGTGTCAATCGGCGAGTAGTGAAAGCTGAATCAGGAACAGAATTATGTTTTCCACCTAGAAAGAAAAGATTTAGACTGATAAGCTAGATCAAGTACTGAAACCAGTGCTTTCACACATTAACTACAGTTCACAGACAGTCTTGTGTGTACCATCAGAACCTGATACAGCAATTCCAAGGGCACTTCGCAGCTTTGCAGTATCAATAACTTGTATGCATGAGTCCACTCCAGAGGCAAACACGTGCTCTGTTGGTAAACACTCATCTATTCCAAGACAAACTTCATTCCTGATGGCACTTTCAGCTAAACGACTTCTCATGGTAAAGATCTTACGCAACTTACAGACAGCACCCAAAATGATAACATCAATAGATCTGTTGAAAACAGGATTGAAAGAGCTTAATTTGAAGCATTAACATTAAATGTCAATAGCATATGCAAACATGATGAAAGGGAAACATGATATTCAGCATCCTAAAACATGAACACTAAGGAAAGAGCTAAGTTCTATAGAGGTGTCACTTCTCACCGAAATTCCATTACCCGGAAGCAAGTAAAGAATAAATCAGCCACATTTATAAACAAGCTAAGCCATTGATCATGTAGGACCTGTGAAAGAAAGACAATGACTTCATGGATATATATAAATATAAATGCAAGTTTATTTGCCGCCCTAGACTAGTTTTAATCTCTAATAGCATGTTTTATTAACAACAATGCAATAGTGTGTTACTTGCCATGCTCTCTCTTACCATGGACAAAGGGATTTGACAATGAAGAGGGGTAATCTTCAACTCACTGAATGAAGTAGAAAAGTACATCTTTCTCCTAGCGCTTGTGGAGTCACTCACCCTAATTCAGTACATGATTAATAAAGTATCACCAATAGATGCTTCCAACAGGGTAACAAACCTACCTAAGCTCCAAAGAAAAGTGTTGGCCTTTTGGAACAAACAGCTGCAGCACCAAGTAAGGATGGATCAGCTGCAGTCCTGCTCATCCAACATACCTTGTCCTATTACATCATACCATACAAATATTACACCAAAGAGAAAGTCTTTGCACATATTCCTGACAACCTGTGCAAATTCATAAGGAAATGCATTACAAGGGCATTCAATGGCAACCTGATTTATTTTCTTCCTTTGGAAGCTGAATTTTTGATGATGGACCTCCATTGCAAACATACACAAAACCCTTCACCGACTTGTCATATACCTGTTGATAAAATATTTTAGCAAGTTAAGAAAAAGGCACGTTGGCTCATAGGGTTAACCTTTGTCCCTGCTTTGCCAGATAACTTGCAATTCGCTAGAGGATTGCTGCCCTGCATAATACGATTAGAGTTGTAGGTTTAAGAATTACAAAATATGGTGCATCTAGGGAAGGCGAACAACAATAAGTATTGAGAATCGAAAGTTCGTGAAACAGAATAATAACATGAATTCTTGTAAGTTCAGACAGTAAAAAAAGCACCCCTGTTAGACTTTTTATTCTACCTAAGAGGGGGCCCAAACCAACCTGGGCACTGAAGACCGTAAAGGAAGAGCCACCTTGGTAATGTACGTTAGAAGCTGTATGTGGCATTGAAAACTTTGTACTCAAGTGACCAATTGCGTTCCTGGTTCTCAAAAGCTGCTTAGAACGAGCATCGATCCCGGCTGACGTACCAGGCCACATGGTCGGCATTCCGTCACAACCAAGATACGATGAAGTTGAAGGGTAGTTGGCTTTATGATGACGTCATCATGGAGAGGTGGCTAGATAATTGGGCTATAGTAACGTAGGGTCTGATCCAATAGCATTCTGCCATCTGGCGCAGTTTCTTACCCTGAATCAACAGCGGTGGCCCTTTCACATTTGAAGCATTTACCTCTCATTTCGAAAGTTTCCCTTTGAAAATGTTTAGCAGGGTTGCCTAACCCGAGGTCACCTGAATGCTGCAATTCTACACTATCCACGTGCTATGCCACATCATCAATTTTTGTTTTCTGTCGTTAGATCTCCCTAATTTCCAATCGACGGCTAGGGAAATTATTTAATCTCTGAATATTACAATTGTCCATCTCAGCGTGCACAAAAATTCCTCCGAGCGCCCTTCCTATCGTCTCTTCTGTTGCCGAGATTCTGCTGTCGAGATGCTAGAAGGTATGAAACAGTCTAAAGACTAGATCTTATCCTCACATTAGGGTTGTTTGTTGATAAAAATTTTGTCGTTTCCTGAATCATTGAGATATAGACTTTGCATATCGCTGCTTAGATTTGGCAATCCAGAAGTTCTATTCCCATACTGAGACAGATTGCTGTCGGAGCTCCAGAAATTGAGAAATAACAACAGTTTTTGCAAGGCAGTGGCCACACATATCCAGATGGTCAGATGGTCAGGTAGCAATCGGCATGATCCTCCATCCCAACAAGTATAATCTCATCTATGCTCTTGGTGACCTTTTGTTTTATATTTATAAGCTTGAA
>JAANSK020149788.1:0-15225 GCA_011763485.2 Isoetes engelmannii
CTCCTAATCCCCATTGTTAACAACGTTGTTAGCACATGTTACCAGACCTTTCTTCTTAGATAAGAAGTGCATTGGTCGGTGGCATGCATCTCTAGTTAGGAATTGTTAAGAAGGGAGGCTCAGTTACCAATTGGGTGGGATGGCCTCTCTCGTATGAAATTTATATATGGAGAGTCTACAATCGCTTCCAAAACTTTTTGCATGTGGCCAGGCCTATTAGCTCCCATTTTGGGGTTCAAATTTTGAATCGAATACGTCTGTTTCTGTATTTGACTATCTTAGAAATTTTGATAACTTGCTCTTTAGGGAAAATAGCAATATTTGACTTAGGTTTTTTGTAAGCAGTGTTAGGCTGATAATTCAGATCTGTCATTGACTTGCCAAATATCTAAAATTTTTGCAATATTCAACTCATAATTTTGAAGCAAAATGGAACAATTGAAAGCTGGAGGTCCTATTTTTCTCGCTGCAGACTTTCTCTGACTAGGGGCACGCTTGAGCTGATTGTTACAGGAGCAATGGAGAGGGGCTTACTGTTATTGCACAAGTTCGGGGGGGGGGGGGGGATTGGCTCAGGGGCTTGCAGAAGGAACACAGATGCAATCTATTGAAGTTCAAAACTAGTAAAGCAAAGATGTTAAAATGAGTTGTTAATGTAGCAATGGAAATCTAGAACCCCAACATAAGTATCCGGAATAGTCGAAACTGGTTGGATCAGTCTGGCTAAAGACAATCCAATTTAAGCTAAAGGCAGTCTTGTTTCCAAAATGTTATGATTAGAATATAAGCATCCGAATTGTAGAAGTGAGGATGGTAAAAGCTAGATAAAAGCTTGGTTTCCTTACTTCCACTGCAGATAGAGACAATTCTTTGCTATAGCCTTATGCCAGAAATCTTGAATATCACAGAGAGGTTATCCAGTTGGTTTAACAGGTTCTCAGAGTTGGGAGGAAGCCTTTGTGTTTTAGGTTGAAACCGCCGTTGTTCTTGAATTTACATCCAGATTTTGGTATCTAACTTGAGCTAGATCTTAACTTAATTTTTGTCATTTGAAGGCAGAAATCAAGAGGAGATAGAGCAGTTTCTTTGTCAGATTCTCAAGATCGGAAAAAACCAGATAGATCCGGTTTGCAGTGCTCTCAAGTCTGAGGCCGGTTGGGTGGTGAATTTGTGCCAATAGATTCAGAACCCATAGATTAACTGTTTTAATATAGCTGAACTTTTGCAGGCAACGAGTAAATACGTAACAATTGATATCAGAGTGAAGGTTAAACTTGTAAACAGTAATTCGATGTTAGGACTTTAAATCAGTTCTAGATTTTGTTTTCATTAAGATTGAATGCATTAGTGGATCTTGTCTTTATGCTATGCATTCATGAGAAAGGAAATTGGAAGAGAGAGGAAAACCTGCAAAGGATCAAGTAGACGATGCAACCCGTATTTCTTTTTAAGAAAGTAGAACAGTGTAACTTAGTTGCCTTGCAATTAAATTTGAATATCTACTGTAGTAAATTAATCTACAAAATTATGGAAATGAGTTGTAAAAGTTATGAAAATTGTCATTGTCCTGCAATAGAGATAAAATCTTGGAAAATAATGCTACTGGTATAAAAAATATAGCTGAAGTAGTTTTATTTTAAGGATAAGTTAAAGTCGAGTTGTTGATTATGTTTTAATTTGAAAATACATTATGCCAGTGAAGTCATCGTTGTACTTTGAAGCTCTATTATGTTAACAGAAATTCTTGCATTTAACATGATTGAAGGCATGTCAAATTTGTTTGAGTTCTTTCTTAAGTTGTGATAGCCAGGCTAGTATTTTGCCTTTGGAATCTTGATATAGGTGGTTCACAACAGGTTAGAGGAATAAATGTTAATCCCTTTGCTTGTGAAACGTAAACTTCTTTTTAGGGATTAGTTTCTATTGTGTGTAAAAGGGAAGTAAGAAACAATACCAAAGGAATCAAGAAAGGACAAGAGAAAAAAAAGGATTGTTCTGAATTAGCTGAGGCTCCACATAAATAAAGGGGAACTAAACTTGTTAGGGAGCAAAAGTACGGCCACCTACACAGATTGAACATGTTCAATATGCTGATGCTGTACCTACAAGTTTCCATATCCAATTTGACAAAGAAAAGGCAGAAGCCTACGAGAAAGCACGACTTCAGATGGATTAGGTAAGTAAAGTAATGGTGTTTGTATGTGCATGTGAGTGCTAGTTGGCTGAGCATTGATTCGTTTGATTTGAGTTGATGAAAGAGTTCGTTAATCAAATGTTGCTTTAGCGTAAAGAAGTAAGGAGGTAATTGTGTCTACAACACAATTAACGGACCAGATCCTAATAATATCATTCTCTCTCTGAAAAAAAACAAAAAAAAGGATCCTAAGAATAAGATCATACAGGTAGATGGTAAGTTTATCAGCCCTAGACAACCTTTCAATTCAAAGGAGTTAGTTAGTTGACTAGCTTTGGATAAAGGTGATTATTCTAGCAAGGTAGATAATTGAGGTTGATCAGCCTTGGGAAGGAATGGAATTGTCATGGCACAAGCTCGGGGGTGTGGCTCAGAGGATTTGCAGAAGGAACACAGTGTCAAAAGAATACTTATGGTGTGAAAATTAAGCATTTTAAAAGTTAAGAACCTTGGAAAATAGTTGAAGTTTAAAACTAATATACCAAAGATGTTAAAATGGGTCATTAGTTTGGCAACCGTTGGAAATCCGAAATCCAAATACACGAGTATCCAGAATGGTTGGAACTAGTTGGATTAGTCTGGCTTTATATCAACTTAGTTAGGAGCAGTCCAATTAGGCAAAAGGCAATCCAATCCAATTTAAGTTAAATGTAATATTTTTTTCACAAAAGTTATGATTAGAATATAAGCATCTAAATTGTAGAAATGAGGATGGTAGAAGCTAGACACAAGCTTAGTTTCCTTAATTCCATTGTAAATTAGAGCCAATTCTTTGCTATAGCCTTATGCTAGAAATCTTGAATATCTCAGAGAGGTTATTCAGTTGGTTTAATAGGTTCTCAGAGTTGGGTGGAAGCCTTTGCAATTCAGATTAAAACCGTTGTTGTTCTTGAATTTAAATCCAGATTCTGGTATCTAAACTTGAGCTAGATCCTAGGGTTAAATTTTATTAATTGAAGGCGGAAACCCAGAGGCGATAAAGCAGATGCTCTGTCAAATTCTCAGGATCGGGAAGAGCCAGATAGATTTGGTTTGTATTGTTTGCAAGTCTGAGCCCGGTTGGGTGGTGAATTTGTGCCAAGAGATCCAGTTCCTAGAGATTATAACTGTTTTTATGTAACTAAGTTCGTAGAAGTTTGCAGGTAGTAGAGTACATTCGTAACATTTATCAGGACCACTAGATATAGATGGACCCTTTAGAGCACTTTATGCTTGGTGTTGAGGAGCCCTATCTTCTTTCTAGGCTTGGAGGTTCTCTTCTATGCCTTCAATTTTTAGATTTAAAAATGTTCTGTATGGAGTTTGGATACTGTGTCTCGGCACCGTTTCTAAAGACAAGAGTGCTTAGTGACTGGTTGGCAAGTTATATGCAATAATGCTAGGGTTCTGCTTCCGTCTGCTCCTATGAGGATAGGATCAGTCTTGAATACTGAAGAAGTGATCTGGAGATTGGGGAACACAAGAGCCCATAATACTACCCCCAACAATATAGGGGCTCACAGCTTGATGGCCCAGCTGACCGTGAGTAGACTATGGATTGGTGTTAATAGAACTGAAGACTGGTCGCAATTTCCAAGGAATGGAGGCGAGGATACTCCTGCCGACTACCCCTCATCAGGGGAACATCCATCCCTGCCCTTCATGGTATCTCCAGCTAGCGTGTCGATCACGCCGAAGCTAGGTGTGGATCATGCCCATGCTTCTACTCTACTAGTGACAATCTCCCGGTTTTGGTCCATGAAGATCACATGTGTGCTTGACTTGGGAGCCAAATAAGCTTCAAGGCCTCTAGGTTAGGAAGAAAAAGAAGAAGAGTTTTTAACAAATGCATGCTAATCTTCCAGGCCAAGGATGTAACTACAAGAGATAGTTCCTTTTCGTGATATGAAACGAGTGTAGATCATTCGTAGAACATAACCTACTATCAAGGTCATACATCAAGATCAAGCAATGGTCCACATACCCACAATAGGACATACTAATCTAGTAAAATACCAAGGGGAGAGCTGGACTAACAATGTAGTGTCCACATCCAAGAGCTTAGAGGTCATGCACTAATAGTCTGGACGAAGTCCACGACGAAGGTGCTGGAGCCGGGAGGGGGGGGGGGGCAGTGATCGTTAAATATGCGTATCTAACACCTTGTTACCATAAACATGTATTGTACCGTATCTTATATATTTTATATTAGATACCTTTAACTTTTTTTAATTTTAAAAAAATTCCCCCGTTGGTTTTACCCTCTTCCGTGACTTTGGCAGTGTTCTGTGGCAATCGAAACTACATTCTAATCCATCTATTCTGCTTGTAATCACTCTGGATCATCCTACAGGGGATGTCCCCTGCTTCGAATTTCATAAGTATACAGGTCAAAGTGGCAAAGTAGACTGGCATTGCTATCGCCTGTCCCGAGAACGAATGATTTCTTTCTGTGAGAATCTAGAACTTTTCAAAATGATCTGGAATGGATTCTCTTGCCTCAAAATATCCCCGAATAGGCCAAGAAGATGCCGAAATACTATGTTCTTCTGCTGTTTCTGTCTGTTGTTTGTTAGTCTAGCTGCTAAAATCTTTACTGAATCCTGCTACAAAAGAACTATCATTGCTCCTAATGATTGGAAATCGAAAGAAGGGGGAGGGGGGTTAGATTCGGCATTGCTAAAGACATTTGTCATGAGAAGGGGTTTTGCTTGGCATTGCATCAGAACTTGCTAGTGCTGATCAGAACTTGGTGATGGAGGTGTTTCGCCCTACGATTGTAACCATCCCTGCTAGTAGCAAAACCAAGCAGAAGATTGACCTTTATAGCTGGAATATATTGGGACAATGTTGATGTGTTTCATCCCTTCATTACTCAACCCAGAAAGGCATTTCCCCTTTCCTTAATTTGTTAAGAAGAATTGTCCACATGAGAGACGTTTCCAACAATCTTTTTGACATCTCATGAGAGAGGAGGCTCTAGAATTAAGGTATGGCTCTAAGTGCGTTGAAATTATAATTTAAAAATTTATGTGTCGTATCTTACATATCTTGAAAAGTGTTAGATACTTAGATACTTAAAATACTCGTATCTCCTGTATCTATCTTTAGATACTTTTGAACTATGGGCTAGGGATTCAAGATAAATAGATAGTAGTTTTAACGTCATGCCACTAGGCAGCATCCAACTGAAATGTGACCAAAAGGTTGAAGCAACAAATGAGAGGTAGGGTCAAAGTCATAAACATGACTTTAAAGTTATACTGGGTAACAACTTTAATGTTGCAAACTATGGTAACTTAAAGGGAAGTCACTTTAAAGGATATACTAAGTCTTGTAACCCCCCAACATGGGTGGTATGGGTTATCAGTGAGGAGGGTGTCTGCATGGGTATGTAAGACGGAAAAGGTGGTGTCCTAGCCCTGCATTGTACGTACAACACAGGGAATGTTACAATCTTAGTGTTTAACATTCTATTGTTATCACATAGAGAATATGAAAGGAATTGACATAGAAGAGAATTATTGCATCTACAACATATGTTGTTGTAGGTGGAGGTTATTGCTGGACAGAGTGATAGTGCTCCATTAACCTCTTGGTCATGTGATTGCAATACCAGAAGCTCTGTATGCAATTAATGCACTACAAGTAAGAAGAAATCTTATGATTTCTATCATTTGCTAATTGACAAAAATATCAGATGTTAATGTTGTATCTTCTTAAAAGTTTGCATATTGTCTAGTGGCATGGAGTACACACTACTTAAATCTACGGGCTTCCCATTTTTATTTCCGATCTTTTTTTCTGACATCCTTTCCATTGTTGCCACTCCCCTCACTAGTGATCATGGAAGTTGCATTGACATATAAAAGGAAAAAGAATGGAGCCAAGAGGTAATTTTTTAAGTAAGCACTTAAACAACAGGTAATTTGTGTTATACTATATAGCCACGTGATTAAGTTCTTGTATAGATAATTTTTTATGATAAGGTTTCTATGTAGATTGTTTGGAACAGTTTGAAGGAGCTTGAATTGTTTGATTGTAGTGTCTGTATTTAAAATCATTCTAGTAGGTTTTAAGAGCTAGTTGCACTGTCATTGTCAGCCAATATGATGTAAGCAATAAATGCAGGTGTTCCATACATTGCACATATGGACCTCAACCCAATTAATTAAACACTCATGTGGTTCAGGATGGACCACGTCCACTTAGCAAACGCATGAGGAAGGTTGAGAGGGAAGAGGGTGTTCTTGTCTGCAACGTTATTGTACAACTCATGTAGAGCTTTTCCAAATTTGCAGGTGTTCATACTTTTGTAGCTTCACTTTCAACTTTCTATGCGACGCTATCATACAACTCATATGGAGCTTTTCTTGGCGTGCCACAGCCTGCCATGTGAGGCATTGTAATACATTTGGAATTATGTATCTCATGCATGTTCAATGGTTTGATATCCATGTACTTCAATAAAAATCCAATGGTCAAATTGATAAAAAAAAATTACATAGGTATCACTTAGACATTACAATCAAATTTGTGGTTCTCCCGTTACAATCTTGACAACTTGTTATATCTTTAAGCATGCTCACTACTTTATTGCACAATAATTTCTTACACAACCTTCCTGAAAAGGACTCTACTATCAAAAAGTGATGATGCAAAATTAAAAATGTCCTAAAGCTTTGAAAAAGATTCTACTATCAAAGAGTGATGATGCAAAATTAAAGACGTCCTAAAGCTTTGATCCTATGCAAGGCTTCAATCCTCTACGTGGCCAATAATATCACGTGCATCTTTAGTCCAACTAACATAATCCTCATTCATTCCACTTACCCTCCTCATTCCACTTACCCCAAGTGCTGACATTCTTTGGGAGGGCATTCGCTTGGATTGAATGATTAGATGGCAATTAGTGTTAAAGTCCTCTTAAATGTTAAATTTGTTCTAGTGTTCTGGAGTGTTCTAGAATGATAATGTTTGTTGACAAATAATTTGGTATGAACAAGCACACATGGTAATTTAGCGAGGTTTCCTTTTTTATTATGTGTCAAGAGTGGTAGTAGCATACTCTTGCTATGAAATTTCACAAATACCACATGCATACGAGATAAAAAGATAAATCTGCCAAGGGAATTCTATATGAATTGAGAACTTGCTCCATCTCTATGATGCAAAAAAGCAAAACTAACCTTGAAGCAGCAAACTTGGAAGGCCTACATGCATGGTTAATGAAATGAGGACATGCATTGTTACATTGTTAGTTAAATGGTAAGGGCTCCTCTAATAATTACAGCTCACCACAATCTTTCCCAAAGAATTTTCTTTCAAACTAGATAGTGAGAAATGTGGTCCCAATGCATAAAGTTGAACCCTTCCTCTCAAGCTCTTTGTTAGTATTCCAAAGGTTGACAAGGACTCTTCAACCCGGAGTTCTTAAGCAAAAATAGCTCATATTCAGATGAGGTGAAGACCTTGGACAAAAAGGATATACACAAGTTGGCCACCATAGTGATCATGATGCTTGTTAGTGTGAGCTAAACTCACTAAAGTTATACATAAAGCGCCTCAATTACAGCATACCTTTTTAAGACATAAAAGCGCCTCAATACCTTTTAAACCAGCTATGATGGGCAAAAGTCGACAAAACCTGCACTGCAACATTACCTTGCAGCCAATCTGAGGGTATAGACATAGATATCTCATGTCCAATCACCAGCTGCACATATTTACCTGCAGAGAAAACGTGTAAGATGTTCTGTACAGTATTGATATAGTACATAGGCCAGCGATACAAGGTTTTCATAGTTCCAGCCCCTCCAAGTTCC
Source organism: Isoetes engelmannii (assembly GCA_011763485.2). Taxonomy (NCBI): domain Eukaryota; kingdom Viridiplantae; phylum Streptophyta; class Lycopodiopsida; order Isoetales; family Isoetaceae; genus Isoetes; species Isoetes engelmannii. The sequence goes on from JAANSK020149788.1 coordinate 7,999, forward strand.
CTTCTAGAAACTCCAGGATAACTTCCTCTGGAAAAACATGATCCAGCTGGATGGAGACAAATTTTGAAAGAAGAAACTTTAAAGTTTTATCCGCCTCGTAGCATCTCTTGTACTCTTTCATTAATGACTTTCTTGTTTATATCAAAGATAAATCTCATACCACCCACCTGCATCGAGGAACACATTATAGATCCAAACATCTTAAATACTCTAAGCAAAAAAAGAATATACTTACTTCAATTAGGCAATTGGAATCGAGGCATGCATGATGGCCTGTTCCAACTACAATATTATTTACACAGAGCATGCGCCTTCCAAGGTTTTTCAAGTAGAACATGCCATCCTCCTTCAATTTTATGCTAGCCTGCAATTGCCCATAGAAATGATTATTTCCACCTAGAAACACAGCAACAGAAAGAAATGACAACACTCACCTGTTTCCGGGAAACTTTATTGGCTCGTCCTTCCTTCCCCAGATCTATATCCACCATATTCTCCTGAGTTACCCGCCCAATAGAGACCTAAAAGTTGATATCACAATGTATTCATACTTCCATTCTTAAAATACTTCTTTGTCATTTCCAATACAGCTTAATGCATTTCTAGATAATAATCGTGTTGCAAACTAGGTTAAGATTCAACAGCAACGTGAAACTCTCATCCAATAATTTTAAAAAATCACCTCATTTTTTGTAATGTAGTATCTTAACCGACGACCGTATAAAACGGCAGCAGCTCCATGTGCAGTGAGCCGTCTTTGCATTGCAGAATTTGCACCTTGTTCAAGCCTAATAATTGTTGATCGATGTCTTGTGTACATTCTCTTTGATTCTGTCATTTATGAAAAGGCACAAAATATTCAGTTTAAAATTGTTCTTCTGACACCATCAAATCAAGTTAAATAGACTTCATTATCTTGAGGTCCATTCCATGACCCTACAATCCATGACAGCATCTTTACTTGCCATGAGCATGGGCACATGTCCACAAACATGGGTTGGGTTCTCAAGCATCTATTTCTCTGACTAGCCTATGATTAACTTGCATCCGTGGGAAATAAATCACTAAGATGAAGCTAGGGCATAATATCCTTATGAGAGTGGGGCAGACTCATTACTTGAACTTTGATGTAGGAAGGGAAGACACTCCTCATAACGAAAAAGGATGACCTGGATTATGTCAAGGCAGCCAATACATCCAAAATAAACCAGCTTAACTCGCTTTCATAGAGCATTTTATTCAAAAAGCAACGTTCTTTAGTAATGGGCCTAGGCAAACCTAGATTTTAAGCCATGTTCTTTTTAAGCTTCAAAGCTATACTTTTCCTTGACAACCTAAACATCAAAACTACCTGCTCGTGCTGGAAAATCATCCAATGGGTTCAATTCCATCTGAAGTACCTGCAATAAGTTTATTCAATCAATTAGTTTCTCCAGTATTATCACAAAAAGGAAAATACTGGAACTCATTCAGTGCCCAACTAAATTATATCAAACAGGCCTTATTCCAGTTAAAAGACTTGACCAAATTTGACTTGAGAGCTGCCGAAGGTTCTCTCGGTTTTTTTTCCTAAAGAAGTTTCCACTGAAGTTTTCTCGAAGGCCTCTAAAAGATTTAAGCAGGCAGCTCAAAAGAACTATAGGCAATCCTTCAAAAGAAGCGGAACCACACGTGCCACCCCATACTTTGCCCAAGCTGATAGAGAAAACACCCAAGTTATTTTCATCTTGAATATTCCAATTTCACTTTGTACTTAAGTTACATGTGACTAGGATGCACATTACTTGCTCTTAGTTGTTCATACTTTATAACTGTACTATTGATCTCATAAACCCGTCAGGATTCTATTCTATTGGTGTTGATGAATCTTTCCTTTTGCAAAATTGCCCAAATGATTCCCACATTCTGAAGGCAAGAAAACCATAACTCTTATGGGAGAAACATTATCTACACTAGCAATAGCTACTTTTAAAATTATGTGGAATTGAAAGCACCGCAGAATCACTTTTCTCTCAATTCCTACTTGTAACATGCAGTCTGCTTTACAGCAATTGTTACAGGACAATAAATAAGGTTAGGACACTTACCGTAGCTTCAACATCGGAAAATCGAGCTAGTTCATCTTCACTTTCCATGTCTACATAATTTTGATTGACCTGTTGATCACCATCTTCTTCAACCTCTGCTTCCCTACAAACTGGTGAGGGGGAATCAGAAAATTCTGCACTCCCATCTGGGGCCTGTGCTTGGAACTGTGGTGATGCACAATCAATATTGGCCTGTCGCGATATTGAACAGAAATTTTCTTGACACAGCGGCTGAACATCCAAAGTCATGCCAGATTGCCTACACGCATTATTTGGATCCGGAAAACTTGAGCCAAATGGCATCAAATCGTAGTTGTCCCGCATTGAACAATGATCTTGAGCTGTCTCATAAAAGAACTTATTGCTATGTACTTCATCATGCTCATCCCCTAGGGGAGACAATGAAGCATTTTGCCAAACAGACTTTGTACCTTCTTGTCTAGAAACTGGACTAGCAGATTTCAATAACGTCATAAAACTCCCGCTAACATCTCCAGCATCAATATCCAGGCTTTCTTTGTCCAATGACTCGTTTTGCATGTCAGCTAAAGAATCCATGAGCTCAGATGCAAATGCATCATCCTCGTCATAACTGGATGAGGATAAATCTGATTGTATAAGAGGAAGCAAAGAGTCGTCCAATGATGGAATATCTGGATCCTCTGTATTCAAACTACACAGCATTGGCTCAGTTGCAATGAAGGCATTTGTATTAGACATGCACTGGAAGGCTCCTCCTGTCTCTGAATACATTTGATCATCAGGAGAATCATAATGAAAGTAGTCTTCACATGATTCTCCTGAACGGTATCCTGCCCCTTCAAGGACATCAATATTCTCATAGTGATCTACATGAACTTCATCATCATTTGGCGCTTCAGGGGCATCAATATGAACGGGCTCCATTGTGTCTGCACAAATGTCCACCACTTGATGGTGCTCTGCTTTAATTATTCTTTCCGTTTGTAAATTCATATGTGTATCTGCAACATGATGACATTTGTCTGATGCTGTTGTAACCTTAGTTTCAGAAAGTGATGAACCAGTTCCTTTTCTATGCAACTCTAATTCATCATTTACAACCTTGCACGTAGTTGAAATGCTTTGCCCCTCATTGTTCCCTGGATCTTTGTAAAAAGAAACACATTCCTCAGTCAAAATATCTCCAACGGTATTGAGGCCAACAACTCTTTCTTCACCTGCAACATTCATCTGTTAGATTTTCTCTTCAAAGTTCCTATCATAATGCTACACCATTTGTCTATATTAATACCTTTCAAGATTACGCATTGCTCATTATTGGCCGAGTGCTTGTGGTTATTATTGAGAGGATGTACTTGGAAGCCGATATCATTTTCTAAAGGGATTCCTTCAACTTTAACAGGCACGCCAGATTCTAAGACGTCCACCCCTCTGATTGCAGGAACAGTTATCATTTGTAAACCTGTTTGATCCCCTTTATTACCATTACTGTTTTTCCCGATCAGGCACGGCCCATCATTTTCCACAATCGCACCAATTTGGGTATCATCCTGCTTTTTATCTGTGTTGTCATTTTTCATCACCTGAATGCTAACCATTTCTGCTTCCATAAGATCCCCTCTTTTGCAGTCTGTTTCACCACTAACGTTATCCTTAATCAGGAACAACCCACCATTTTCCACGATTGCATGCCTTTCATTCATTGCGGCATCGTCCTGTTTTTTATCTGTGTTTCCATTTTCTAATGCCTGACTGCTAAGCCTTTCAGCTTCCATAAGCTTTCGTCTTTTGTAATGGTGATAACGAACGCTATTAGTTCTATATCTGTGCTTCCTCGAATTCTTAAATCTGGACCCATTGTAGCCTTCTGTCTCTGCCATACGCAGAGCTGCCTGTTCAGAAACTTCTGGATCATATAGAAGGGCACGCCATCGCTCTCGCAGTTCTTTAATTGTGAATTGTCTAGAAAACTTAATGGCCCCTTTTGTAAGAGCTTCCATCGATGCACCAGCCTGTAAGAAAATCTGATTATTATCAGGAACATATTTAAAGAGAGCTACACTAACTCAGAACCATTAGCTTGTTTCTCCATGAAAAACAATAACATGCCTCCATTGCCGTTTTTAAAAGAATGTCATCCTTCGCTGTCCAAAGACTGAAATCTGGCCTTGGACCAATTTGAGCAACAATGCCCCCGGTCAAAACATCTGGCGGGATTGCTGCAGCAACTTTTGCTGCTTTTATCGTCAAAATATCTGTTGCATCAACTGCGCTGACAGTCCCATACTTAACATTAGAAAACAATTGACATGACCTCGAGAAATGGCCCTAAGAAAAAAAAAGGAACAATACCACATTGTGGCCATTCATTCATCATTGCACACAAAATGCATTTTCCGAAAGGTAAATGTATCTTATACAAACGATTTCATCCAGAGACCTTGATATGAGCCTAACCTCTCATTGAATACAGATAAATGAATGAAAAAGATTCCAATACTCAGAGTCGAGAACAAATGAAGTAATAACTCTGGGTTATGATATCATGCCACAACCCATATGCCTTTGCCACCCCTCTAAAATTATAAAATGACGCAGACATAAGGTTTGATTCGTATTTACATGCATATCTACATAATAATACCTTCAACTGAATGAGCACATTCTCTCTTTATAAGCTTTACAGACTCTCTCGCTCCAGTTGTTCTTTTAGCTGGACTTTCATAGTCCATATAATCATTAAATGCGGTCTGGTAGAAGAAATGAAACAAGAATCAGAAATGCAAGATGCATTTATGCGTCCATCTATAAAATTTTGGTTTCAACAATGTCGGATAGACTACCAAAATCAAGAATCAACAAAAACGTGAGCAACATGCGAGTTCATTTTTTTTGCTTTCCAGACCCCATTAGTCATTTTGACAGTTCATTTTCTTTGCTTCTCATAGACCATTAATTCATGGGTACCTCTCCCGCATTAAGCATTATGATGAAGACTTTTCTTCACACTGCTGATAATTTTCAAACTGGGTTATCTTAGGCTTGTTTTGGGCATGAAGTCACCATTCTGAGAGAATGCCGATAAAGAAATTTTTAAAAACAATAAAAGCAGAGATAGACTGACAAGACTTACCTCTGAATCATGTACAATTTCTTGGATGGCATCGTCGGTATCCATGTAGCAGACATCATCCGGCAAAGGCACAAGTTTCATTCCCTCGCGCACTTCTTCCATATCCACGACATCTTCTTCATCCACCTCACAAAGAAACACGTCCCCCAGAACATGTCCATCCGCGACTGCCATGTCTCTAAGGTCGCCGGAGGTTGGGGCTTTGGGTTTTAACTATGTAACAAAGATTTTTACAAACATTTCATACAACGGAAAAACATAATTATCCCGAAGGTAAATAATAAAAAACAGACTATAAAGGAATAACCAATAGTATACGCGCATAGTATACATAGTATACATAGTGGTATAAATTAAATAACTGAGTCATAAATGAACCCAAAAACAAACTAGCTTGGCCCTGAGAAGCCTGACTGACGCTCTATGCTCTACTCAGACTCAAGCTACATAGTGGTATAAATAATGTGCTTGTGCACTATGGGTTGCCCTCTCATATTGTTTTAGCTAGATATTATGATGGGGCTTTGTCCCTGACTTTTAGTCCGGGCTTCGGCCCCTTTCTCATGTACTGGTCCCATAACCCGATTGGGTTCAAGTGGACGCTAACAAACTTCTTCTTCTCCTCCTTCTCCTTCTCCTTCTCCTTCTCGCATACTTGATTGTTTCTTTTATCATTGGATCCCAAGACAATACCATGAATATGCCAAATGAAGGGATGTCGAATTTACACATCATACCCACGTATAAGAGAGTGCTCCCCATACATGTATTGTACATGCACATATACTCACACATAAACACATGCATCAAATGTAATTCACAGCTGATAATGGAAAAAACAACAGTTTCATATCACAAAACAAAAACAGAAGCACAAAATGGACAGTTTAGTGGACGTTAAAGAACACCGCTGCATGACAAACAAACTTGGGGCTGCAAATATGAACCCGAAACAGGGATTCAACATGAAAGTAGGATATACAAACTTCATACTTTTCCATTCATTTGCTAGCTTTACAAAAATAAGGAGCTGCATAAAGGATCAAACCCCAGGATTCATAGATTGTCCACAAACACGCTTGAGGAAGAAGCTTCACAAATCACTCGGTATAGAGCATATCGGGGTGAAAGACATCGGATTCTGCAAGCAGAGCCGCAACTGCAGTCCAGATAAACTTTCAGATATCGGATATGTGGCACAAAATCTAGAGCAGCGGTTCCACTATTTTTGTTGTTTCATCCCCCGTTTTCTTCTAAACACCATCCTCGGCCGTTTTCATGGATTGCTCGCTTGCTTTAACCAGCCAGCAAACAAGAAACCAACTGAGATTTAGGCACCCAGATCAAATTACACCAAGGCAACTCCGTGCGAGTTGTCTGCACCCGAGCAAATTTTGCAAGGCAATTCCGTCCACATTTATTGTCTGACCTCATGAAGGAAGGCACGCACATTTCTAAATGCAAACCACGAAAAATGAAAAAACAAAAATTCAAACCCCTTTTCTCGCTCCACCATTACCAAAATCATAGTCAGCAGATAATTTGTGAACCTTATGCCAAAAGAAAGAAACTATTTAAGATTACTTCCTAATACTACTAGTTCTGCACTATAGAGTTCACAAGTTTGCGTTCCTTAACCTCCTCATGACAAACCCATACCAAAATATCTTCTTGGTGCGGCAGAATAAGCGGTAGGTAGTCCACTACTTTTTGCCAAAGAGCTCTATCCCATCTCCCCAATAGAAACTTTAACTGAAAAGCATCCTAAAGTGGCAGTTCTTTGGTGGCAGATTCTTCATAGCTACTTCATCCTAAAGTGGCATGAAATAAGCTACTTCATCCTAAAGTGGCAGTTCTTTGGTGGCAGATTCTTCATAAATGTCTTAGGGTTAACGTTCTTGTCCACAAGTTTAACCCTAGGATATCATATCAATGTCCAGTATGCAAACGTGGATCTGAGACCATTGAGCATTGCTTTTTCATGTGTGATCATCTTAGACTTGTATGGGATTGGTTGTTCTCCCT
>JAANSK020149899.1:0-15224 GCA_011763485.2 Isoetes engelmannii
CACTTAAATTATGAACAAATATTCGAAATCGCGAGTCGAGATATTGTTCGGGTGTCCTTTTTGGTCAATTTAACCTAATGCACGGGAAAAGTGGGACTCGGATGCCGCCCACTTTAACCAAATTTGACTTCCATGCAAAATAACAGCTACAAGGCATAGCTGTATTCACTAGTCACATCTCTTCAGGGTTCTGGTCAAGCCTGTTCTCATATATAGGGTGGAAGTGTGGGGTTCAGTGATATCACTGGCCACCTGGAATGACTTGGAACAAGTACAGAAGGCCTTCTTAGCACGAGCACTTGGAGTAAAGTCCACAGTTCCATATCTGATCATGATGCAGGAGATGGGTTTCCTACCCCTCCAAAGGGCCACACTAGACCACCATATCTTTTACTTCCAGAAGATGATCCATATGGGCGATACCCGTTTGCCAAATCTGGATGTAGCTGATGATCCATATGGGTGATACCCGTTTGCCAAATCTGGATGTAGCTGTAGCAATAGGTCCACAACGCCTCAAAGCTTGCTAGAAGGATAAACAAGATTAATGATTCTCCCGATGGAATGTACAGGCACACAGGTGCGTGCAAGTACGCACGAAGAAAGAGCACGATGAATTGAGGCAGTACCTTGATGCTTGCTTCCTTAGCAAACTATGGGATGCAGATGCTTTGACACATGTCAAGATAGCACACTATTGATAACAGGTCAATCCCATGTTAATTGCGCACCCCCATTTGCACATGAAGAAGCGCAGATTGCTAGCTTCTATCCACATGGGTGTGCATCGCCTCTGCATTGAGACAAGCCGAGCCATGTTCTTCAGGCCTGCCCAGCATACACTCATATCTAGGCACGGTATGTTCGATTGGTTCTGCCTGGCCAGCCGCTGCATGTGCCATTGGATACGACCTCCGTGAATTTGCTGAGATCATATCTTCAAGAGGTCACGAATGTACGAACTCAGTTGTGCCCTTCGGTGCAGTATTGAATTGTGTTATACGATTGTATAGTTTACCAGCATACTTATTACTGCTAAGGTTTTTCCCTCGAAAACCCTTCAGGGAAGGGAGGGGGGGATGGGGGAGGGGTTAATCCTAACAGTAATAGGCTTGCTGCTCTCTCTTTATTTGGGTCCCATAAGCCAATTGATCTCCATGGATGATCAAAATATATTGTATTCTATTCTATTCCTAAGGACCAGCACTAAGATAACTAGACTATGGTGGATTCAAACACTCCTGGACTCCTTGCTTGCTATCCCAGACTATGCAGATATTAGAAGGGCGTATGCCATAGATGCTTTAGTTAGGTATCAGTATTGGGACGAAGAGACACATGCCATGAACAATAAAGAAAACGAAAAATGGTCCTATGGCAATGTAAGGTGTTTGGGGCAGGGTCCAACTGAGCAATGTAGTGTGGTGTGTGGTCACATGTCCAGTTAGATGCTGCCTAGTGGCATGGCGTTAAAACTACTACCTACCTACCTACCTACTTACCTACCTACCTACCTATCTATCTCAAACAAAATTCGTTTTATATGCAAAAAAAAATGTAACAAAAATCTCATTTCATTCCATTTCATCTCATGCGGCACACAATCATCCTTCAAACTTTTCTATTTATTGATGGAGAATTTAGGCACTCGTAGGTATGCCACCTTCCCTTTTTTGCGAAGGACCAACGTAATAGCTTAACATAAATGGACGGTTAGCATTGTGATTTAATTCAAATAGCCAAAAGCACATCATGTGTCAACTATCTACTTCTTTCTGTATATCCTATACAACTCATTCTTGGCAAAGGAAGTAATTATCCATGACAAACTTTGTTACAAAAAGATGCAGGAGAAGTAATGAAAACGTCGCCAATTGCATGAAAGATCGGATCTAAGACCATTGGAATCGAGGGCAATTGTTAGAACATTACTGTTCAAATTCAATATCTAGCATTATAACATGGGTTTATTTTGTATACATTTTCTTCTATGGTTTTCATAAGATTTGTTGGCCATATTACATAAGGCTTACTAAATGGTACATCTAGAGTGCCCCAAGTATTTGCGTACAAATTGTGCCATTTTTTTCCCCTCCCTACTGTTCAAGATCGAAGGTCAGAAAGTTGTTCGTGGAGGAGCCAGAGGACTAGGGTAAGGAGTAGCTATGGGGAAGGAATCGTTTTCGTCAAAAGGACTGTAGAGTTGTGGATTTGCTCCTTAACTAGGTTTGCATTCGAGCCCGTGAGATTGAAACAAATCCCAGTTGTGCAAGGCGACGTACCAGAGGATTTTTAGAAGCTCTTCTTGTATAGATTTTGTGGTCAATGATATCTTCCTCGCCGCTAAAACTTTTGCAGGAAGTCGCCGCTGCTTGCAGGGTTACATGTATTTTTGACATTCCAGTTTGATTGTTGAGGCTGATTTCTTGGGGTTTTCTCTGTTAAGTTTTCGGCAGAGGGTTGAAATCCGCATTGTTTTCGCCATAGTATGATGAGCAAATTTGAACCAGAAAGCCCCACGTCATATGAACTGCATAAATGCTATATACTTTCCTTGGATCGGCAGCAGGCACCTACTGGTATCTTCCATCATAAAAATGTCCAGTACATCTAGCATAGAGTATTCTGAATTACTTTTATGCTAGATGTAATTGCACAGGCTGAAGGTTTTCTTCAACTTTAGGTTGCTATGGAAAAATCACCATTTTCTCCCAGAGATATGTACTAGAAGAATAACTCTTACCTTTCTTGCAATAAATCCAAGATGTCCATGTCGTTATAGCAATCGGTTACTCTTTGTTGCTAGACATAAATTAAGCTCAAGACGAATCTCCAAGTTACTTAGCAATTCCCTAAGCAATCAGCAGGAACAGAAAAAACATATCGGCCAGGAAGCATTATATAGATAATGTTGCCCAAATCACATACCATCTGCAATTGTGATCCCATAATCAAGACTGTGCAATTCTTCTAGCTCGCCACGAACAGAAACCTTGATAAACCAACCCAGCCAAATAACTAGACTACAAAATACGATCCAAAACATGGTGAATTGTTGGAGAAGCCTCTAGGTCATCATATATTACATACAGTCCGTTCTCTAGATTGGCCCTCTATCATAAAACTTTATTCAATAAAAAATCAAGGTCTCTCGCCACTTAATTTTATAAAAATTTTGATCCAATAGCATACTTGGGTAGGTAAACCAAAGATCCCACTAATACTTAGAATATCATACCACGAGGACTTCTGAAAAAAGGAAAGGTGTCTTGGACTTATCAACTATACTCCGATGGGTTCAACATAATAGGAATGCTTTCTTCTTGGCCTGGTTTGCCATGTGGCAAAGGCAGGCTTGGATAATGGCCTAATGGGGATGTGCCCTAACACCTGAGGTCGTGTTTGGGTTGAGTCACCTAGTGGATTCCCCTTTAAAGGGGTTAAACCTCCCTTTGAAGTGGTTACACCCAATAACCCACGCTTGGGATAACCTTAACACCCCGTCCAGGGCCTGTTATCAAAGTAAACTCAGATGTTATGGCCATAACAAGAACTGTTATCAGCATAACACATTTATTTGTTGACATGTGGCAGTGCATGTGATAACAGGCCCTGGACGAGGTGTTAAGGCTAATAAAACCCTGTTTTGGGGCCGTTATGGGCAACCAAATGGCCACGGACCCAAAACAAGGTGTTATCTAGCCCATTGCCTTTATACACGTGTGTGCTGACGTGGCATTTAGCTCTAGCCCATTGCCTTTATACACGTGTGTGCTGACGTGGCATTTAGCTCTTCTTGATTTGTTGGGGGAAAAAAATATCGACTACAATCTAATGAAAGCGCGTATCATACGGCCTTTCAGAGTTTTCAGCTGGATCATGGGCGCCATTCGATAGAGCGGCTCCATCCGGACCAACCTGTATTTTAGACGAAATCTGAGCTTTCCTATGATGGGTATGGTGTACATCCTCTTGCTTTCTTTCCTGGTATTATGCAGCGCAGAAATAAGGCAAATATCTCTTGTTGGAGATGGCCGGCCCTTGATCTTGTTTGATGCTTTCGGTTTCAATCACCAGGGTAGAATAGAAATTGCAGTGTCTGATATTTCTTTCCATTCCACAAAAGAGGGTCCGGCGTTGGACCTCTCTCAAATAGGGTTCTTCTTGGCCACAGATGAAGATCTAGTTCAAATACTTCTTGATACTCCCAGGCGGCCAGATTGTGTGCTTCAGAGTTCTCTGTTTAAGCAGTTATTTACTCTCAAGGAGGTTCAAAATGTGTATAACCATACTTTTCCTGTGCGAGATTCAAACAAATATAGTTTGTATCTGGGTAACTGTCAGCCGCATGTTCTGCTGTCTATGAAGGTTAGAATAGCTTTGTACAACTTAGTTGGACCTGATGAACACAAGGACTTCCTCTCAGTTGGTCAGACAGAACTTCCAAAGCTGTATCTAAGCTTTTTTCTTATATATTTGCTTCTTGTAGCAACATGGATATATGTTTGCTTCAAGCAGAAGCAAACATGCCACCGCATCCACATCCTTATGGGGGCGCTGGCATTCGTGAAAGCACTTAACTTGCTTGCAGAGGCAGAAGATAGAGCTTATACGAGGAAAACAGGAACTGCACATGGTTGGGACATAGTGTTCTATATTTTTGGATTCCTAAAGGGAGTTATGCTCTTTACTGTGGTGATTCTCATAGGCACAGGCTGGTCTTTCTTAAAACCTTACCTGCAGGAAAAGGAGAAAAAAGTGATTATGGTGGTGATACCATTGCAGGTGTTTGCTAACATAGCCCAGATAGCAATTGATGAAACTGGCCCTGTGGCAAAGGATATGGCGACATGGAGGCAACTTTTTCTTCTGCTAGACATAATATGTTGCTGTGCAGTTCTATTTCCTATAATATGGTCAATCAAGCACTTGAAAGAAGCATCACATACAGATGGCAAAGCAGCGAGAAATCTTGCCAAGCTCACCATGTTTAGACAGTACTACATTGTGGTTGTGAGCTACATCTACTTTACGCGCATTGTAGTATTTGCTTTAATGACAGTCACTGTGTTTCGCTATAGATGGACAAGTGACCTTGCAAGAGAGTTAGCTACTCTTGCATTTTTCATCTTCACAGGCTACAGATTCCAGCCTGCTGCTCATAATCCCTATATAGTACTAGAAGATGATGAGGAAGAGGCTGCTGTTGAACTGCCTCTCAAGGATGATGATTTTGAACTTTGAATTTTGCGGACTGGTAAAGTTTTTGTAATACAAGCTTTTATTTAATTCTTGCTAGCTTGTTCCTGACTCCTTGCTGTATGTAACTGACTGGGGTGAGTTAACCTGAGGTGGCTTATCATCTATTTGAATATTTATTTCTATCATGCCTTATGTTCTATTTCTTTTCCAGTTGTGCATTTCAAAGGTTATGCAGGTTTTTTAAGTTTGAATTTATTAATATTAGTTGTTTCCCGTGTTATTATCTCTTAAACCAGCTGGGTTGCTTGTAAGCTTTAATGAGTAATGCAGATTTTTTAACTGGTAAAATTCGATGCATGCGATGCATTTTATAAATGTTCATCTATCTTTTTTGCCCAGTTTGAAGAGTATTATAAGGTATTAGTTGTTTGCTGTGATTCATATCTCATCTTAGAATCCGTAAGGATGAGAAGATGCAGTTTTCATAGCCATTTTACTACGTGTAGTCTCTATAAGTATGTCTCACAAGAGAAGTAAGCACGCCTGTAATTGTAAGTGTTTTACCAATAAGTTTTCCCTCGAGAGTTGGGCAAGCTTGTTTTTTGCCATGTAGGTTCTCGCATAAAAAGATACACTCAAAAGGGTTCCGAAAGATCGTTTTTTGGGTTTGGTGCCACAAGCTTAAAGATCTTTTTTTGGGCTGTTGTCCCATGGCTAGTTTTTTTTTTAAGCAGGCTTGCCTAACTCGAGGTGCCCCTTTTAGTGCAATTCTAAGCTGTTTGTGTGCATGGCCACGTCATCTAAAATTGATTTAGACCATTGGATCTTGTAATTTCGAATTTAAGGGCCAGGGAAAATAGAAAATCCTTAGAAATTAGTTCCCCCTGATCCACAATGGCTCGACTTCTTCTATTCCAGGTCACATGGAGTCCTTGCTAGGTTTTTCACCTTGTCGGATCTACTGGATGGTTTATTGTTGCTAGCTATGGCGTGCGAAGTTGTTCATGTTTCCATATTTTGCAGACAGTTTGTATATCTCCAGAGCCCTCCAAAGCTGTGGACACAGTCAAATACTCCTTTTATGTCTTTCGTTCGGGAAATTTGTGCAAACGTTGCGTGGAGTAAATGTCAACATTTGTGAAATGAGAATTTGTGGGACGATAACTGTTATGGTCGATTTGTAGACATTGGGTTTCTTCAAAGGGCTCCAGTTTGTAACTGGATCTGCAAAGAGCTCCCCAACTGAGAAACCTCCAGGTAAATTTTTCCCATGCTGAAAATCCTTTTGTAGTAGATTGTAAGTTGTTGCTCTGTAACTTATGGCTCCGTAATCAAGAACTGGTGCTTGTCTTATTCATTAACCGCACTAGCAACCTTTCATCTTCGATTAAGATGACATCTTGGTATGCAGAACTATATCATTTGCCACAAAATCTAGAATATGGTTCCATAAAGCTCATGATTTTTTATTTTCTGATTCTATACTGGTGTCTCTTTCTGCTAGAGTTTGGTAATTTGTTCTCTAAGAGCCATGCTCTCAAAGATCTTCTTTAAATCTAGGTATGTAGTTAGTGTACTTGTCCTTTAATTTTTAAAATTCTGCTTTCTCTTTAAGCATCTATCTTTGCTTTTGCAAGCGTTTTTAGTCTGATCTGATTGCCTTGCATTTTAACCACTTACACAAAAAAATAAAATCACATCTAAACTGGTCAACAACGCATGCTTGAATGGTCTCTAGGCTATTGGTTATTTCTCGCATGCCATAGATTTTGTTCAGCCCGATTTGCATTCATGTGTACTCCGTCGACAACAGCAGAGTTGAATTCTTGGATAGCATGGCTCTGTAAGTCTGTCTATATGGCTGCTTCTGGCACCCGATCAAGACATCAGAAGTTCATCATTTATATGGTCATTCTTGAAAGTTGTATAAATAAAACAAGCAAGTCTAATTTAAGAGGCGCTTCTTTTAGTAAGCAATTCAGAGATGGGAAACTACATTTTTTGTTGCAATAATTTGAGAAGCTCATCCTTTGGATGCTTTGGTGGCTGTTGCTGATCCAAGGTTTGAGTTAGAGTATAATGAGGAGGGTACTTTAGGGATGAGTTTAGAGTATAATGAGAAACGACCATTTTTTGTTGCAATAATTTAAGAAGCTCATCCTTTGGATGCTTTGGTGGCAGTTGTGATCCAAGGTTTGAGTTAGAGTATAATGAGGAGGGTACTTTAGGGATGTTGTGTAGCCACCCTGGTGCAGATTAGACGGTTAGCATCAGATGTTCTTGCCAAATTCTAAATAGTGAAGCTACTCTTCCAAGTTTGCCAAATTCTAAGCCTACCATTGTTTTTGGTGGTATGTCCAGATCGAGTTTCTCCATAAATTTAGTCTCATCCTTGCTTTCTCACCCTATTATTGGTAGTAATAGTAGCAGCGTAATCCTTTCTAAATCGCCACAACAGTACCAATGTTATGTAGTGCTTCTCTTTGTCATTATATTCTAAAGAACTTCATGTTACAACCTTCCACTGGAAAGCCTCCTCTGTCATACACACTTTTACTAATGCATTGATCAATCAAAATTGCTAACCTTTCTAGAATTCATGCAAAAGTAATTTCTGTTGTGTGTATAAAGACCGCAATGTCTCTGGTGCTCAGCATTGTAGAGTGTTCAAGACCATGTTTTAACTCAGGGCAATGGGCCATTCAAAGTAGAGTGTATCTGTTTTGTTATTTGCTAAAGACATATCGAAAAGCTTAATATCTTCAAGCTCAATATGCAATTGTAAATGTCAAACTCAAGCCTTGGCCCATTCAATGTGGACTGTATTTATTATGTTATTCAGGATGTTGATGTACTCCTAGTGACAGGCCACCGAAAAGTGCGAGAGGAAGACAATCTTTTGTATATTTAAGAAGTATGTTGACGAACATAATCAGATCTGGGCTTCTCTTGATGTTGCTTTGCCTCTTGAAAACCAAAGGCCGTCATCTTCTACACCATCCTTTACAGCAGAACATTCACAGAATACAGGTAGCACTTGAAAAGTTTAACATGTGCTATTCCAAAAAACAATTGCATTGCAAAATATAAGTTGTATTTGAAAGTTTGAGTTGTTCAAGACACAATGCTCCAAATTGTTCAACGTGCACTGTTCCAAAATAGACAAATGGCCACAGTGCTTCAGAAGTTCAACTCATGTTATTCCAAAATAGACAAATGTTCGACTTGCGCTATTCTAGAACAGACACATTGCTTCAAAACATTAACTTGTACCATTCCAGAATAAGCATACCTCTCCAAAAGTTCGACTAATGCTGAACCAGAATAAACATAAGGCTCCACAACCTTAACTCATGTTATTCTAGAATAGGTATGGTGCATACTTCAACAATCATAGTGAAGCAAGGAAAGATGATAAAGGAGACATAGACATTTATGACGTCGTGCTTGATCCCTCTTTCATCACCTCTTATGCTTTTGCATGTGGTTGTTCCAATATAAAATAAATTCCTTGTCATAGGTTTTGATATGTAGGTTCAAATGTAAATAAAATCTTAGAAGAAAATGTGAAATGTAGCTTAGAATATGTACTCCTGCACTAACACCCTTTTGACCAAGATTTTAGTTGTAGTATAAAATAAAGCAATTTTATCCCCATTTTTCAGTTTTCTACTCCATTTTTTCCTCTCTCTCTTTTTTGCCCAAAAAGGGGGGGGGGAGGGAATCTTTGAGGAATATTTGTGTTGGCCCGTTTAATTTGCAATCTTGAATATAAATAGTTGTAAAGAGGATTCTTCAACTGGTTGAAACTAGGTTGAAACTGGCAAGAAATCCATCTCACCATTTCAAGCCCTTTGTTTGGTTATCTGAAAGAGCATGTGCCAAGCTCATGCATTATCAACATGTAATGAAACGAAGTTGTTGATGTCAAAAAACGAGCGAAAAGGCACAGATTCATAAACACAGCCTGAACTGTTAGGCAATGCGCTGTAATTCGGCTTGATGGCCGGTGAGGCAGGTGAGATTACGTCAGAGGGCTGCTCACACATTGTAGATATAATTTAGATAAGATGTGCCAAGATGCAAGCAAGAGATGATATCTTGTCCTAGTTTACTCTCTTGCATTTGGAATAGCAACCCTTGTTATCAGATGGAACTTTAGATGGGGCAAGCCTAATCATGTGCAAGTGTCCTTCCCCTGCTGTTGCATTGGTTTTGCAAGCTTGAAGGGTGTTGTAGTGGATCTATGATCCAGAGTAAACTCTAAGGTGGCCATGTCTTTTGAATAGTAAGATTACTTTGGCTAATCTAGGTTAATTCTAGGCCTAAAACTTTCTAAGGAAAGTTTGCAAAACTTGGAATTCCCAATTCTATGTTTGGCTAAACATTTCACATTTTTCTTTTCGTACTTTTGAATGCTTGGCTATTTCCTAGGACAATAAATCCCCATATATTAGCTGACCAAATTTTCATACATTTTCAAGCAAAGTGAACTTTAAAGGTAGTCATGTATCTTAAATGGTAATATAATTTGTCTATTCTAGGTTAATCCTATGTATAAAGCTTTCTAGGGTTTGGCTAAAGTTTACAGGTTTGAATTTCTCAATTTCTTGTGTTTGGCTAAAATCATACTTTTCTCCTCATACTTTCAAACACTTGGCTAAAATGGTAATGAGTCCAAGCTTTGGGTAAAATATTTGGCTAATTTTTTGAAAATCGTTCCTCCGTGTTACTTTAGCCAAGGTCTTCCTCCAAAAGGCTAAAATTTAGCCATTTGCTAAACTCAACCACTAACGTTTATGTTGCTACTATCAGATCTACTTACAATATTGCTGCAGAATTGTGGAGAGTCCACACCTTTGGTATTGACGTTTGCATATTGCTGCAGATTTCTCTTAACTCAAGATCCTGGTGAATTTTGTTGAAGCCCACACGGTTGGCATTGATGTTTGCACATTATGTGCCTTAAGCATTCACACCTTATAACTGCAATTTCTTTGGCATCCACAAATGCAATTATTGCTGCCATGTGTTCTTTGAAAGCACTAGAAGTAAATCCTTTTCCTTACAGACATTTTGGGATGTTGCTACTTGGTATCAGCTGCTTGATCACTCCAGCATCATGAACTCCATACATTATGCTAAGAATTTGGAGCTTGTGCATCACTTGCAACTAGTAGTCGCAGTAAGTTTGACATGCATGTCATTGACATTAAATTGCTCTATATATAGCAAATTATTATCTGCATTAGTTTTGGCTTTTCGGTGCAGAATATCAAGCCAACTTGTAGGAGCAGTTTTTTTGTTACAGAATGAGAAATTGATACAAGATTTAATGGTAT
Organism: Isoetes engelmannii; assembly: GCA_011763485.2. NCBI lineage: Eukaryota > Viridiplantae > Streptophyta > Lycopodiopsida > Isoetales > Isoetaceae > Isoetes > Isoetes engelmannii. Next base: position 10,545 of record JAANSK020149899.1, read on the forward strand.
ACCTTAAAGATCTTCAAGAATTAATATCTAAGATGTTTAGGAGGGACAAGGTTTGAAAATGACCTACTGTAGAAAAGGATAAGTTGTTTGAAAAATAAATAAAATGTAAGTTTAAACAAGAGTTCAAGATGTTCAAGATTTATAAAGGGTATGATAAGTGGGCCTATGCTGCACTTGGGGAGCTTGTTAACCCTTGGGGTTAATATGTGCAAATGTGCAATATTGTAAATACCTTGTATGAGTATTATAGGGCCCAAATTGTTTTGGATCTAGGGCTTATTTAGGGTTTGTCTATATAAGGGCAAGCCCCATGTATTTGTGCTTTAGGTTTTCCCCAGGTTTTCCATGCTTTTCCCTTCACGTTTGGTACCTCATTTTGCCTTTGTATATATTATTACCTTCTTGATTTCCGTGTTCTTCATTTGTTCTTCATCTGTTCTTCATTTTTGTTTGATCCATGTGCTTCCTTTGCAACATTTTCCTTCATCTGTTCTAAATCCCGCGTGACATTCAGTAGGCAGATACCTGGAGCACCAAAGATCACTGTAACTAGTGAATCTGCGAAAGGTCCCTCTGCCCGAACCCTGGCACTTAACACTGGCGCCGTATGCCGCGGTTCAGATCAGTTTTCTTCTCTCCTCCTTTCTCATTTCTTGATGTTCTTTCCCTTCTTCATCCTTCATTTGATCCAGTTTTTTTTTCCCTAAATTCATTTATCATTTTTTCTGATATGCACATCACAAAAAATAAAGACCTATTTCTACATTTCTTTACCATCTATTACTTCTGTTTTCATTTTGACAGAGGTCCAGCTCTATGGCCAGTTCCCTTTCCCATATTGCAAAAGAAAACCACAAAAACAAAGCATTCTCACAAGGGTCCGGATCTGTAACAGATTTTTTACATCTTTTGATTTTTGAGAGGGCCAGCACTTTGGCTAGCCTCCAAGCAGTTAGAAAACGAAAAAAAAAAATATGGCATTGAAGAGCTAAGGTTCTTTGATCAGAAGATACATGTGTTGAAGCAAGAAAGAACGACAAGCTCAGTCAAATCTACAACCCTCTACCATAGCTCCATCTGCCGCAACCTGTTTTCTTCATATGCAGCTATTTCACTCTCAGGTCTCGCCTAGTAGCACACTTAGATGGAGCAGCAAGTAGCAGCCAAAAGATCCGAATATTATGCTCCATCTCCTTGCCTCGCTACTCCAAGCCAGATGCATGCCAGAGTACCAGCAGGCAGCTTGGGGCACCACTGTCATGGGCTCTCCTGCCGATTCAGCAACAGATCCTGCTTCCCATAATCGGAACACCATACTGAAGTGGAAATCTGAACCTGGAAGGGAGCTCCTGCTCCTGGTGCACGACATAAAGAAAAAAAATGCCCAAAGAAGGCGCAGAATAGCAATGCAAAGGCAGAATCATCAACACAAGCTGCGTCTATTCTTCGCCAGAGGCATCTGCTTTTGTTGCTCGACCGAGACCAACTGCTCCAGATCATGCTCAACAGAGAACGATTTGCATACCCCCGGTGCAACTCAGAGCAGTCAATTCAACTCAGAAGTAGCAGAATAGAGCATGGCCACTCTGGTCGAAGCTGATCACACACTGGTCAATAGGGAAGGTGATTGGAGCTCCAAGGATCAAAGCAGTCCAGGAGCTAGATCTGGCCGCCCGGGTAGAGGCTGGGATGTGAGCAATTTATCACGATTCATGCTACAGAACAGGTTGCAGAATAGATTTCAGGAACGTCGAGACTGCTCGACTCCATATTAGGTTTTGAAAGAGAAATTTAGGGTTTATTTTTTCCTTAAACGACCCGGATATGACCACGTGCGCTTAATTCAAACGGCCAAGATTGATACGCAGTTCTTGCACGACTACAGTTACGGGTTTCAATGGCCTGCTTATTCCCATGACACGACTTCTTCAACAACATTTTTTACGGGTTTCAGCACACCACACAACACGGGTTTTTACACGCTTCAATACACGACTTTCTTCATCAACAAAGGGGCACGATTTCTTGCCCGATATTTTACCCCCATCGCCATTATTGCACGCAATTTTGTCCGCTTTTTGACACGCCCTTTTTTGCGCCATGCTGGTCAACACTATCTTTGGCACGCGTTGACCACGCATTGAATACGCATAATTGACCACGCATTTTGACCCTGCTGTTGACCACAATTTTCACCCTGATTTTGAACACGATAATTTTTGCACGCCTTTGACCACGATTTTGACCATAAGTTTTGCCCCGATTTTCGCCACGACTTTTGCATCCTTCTTTGCTCTTCTTTCCACACCTTTTTCCGCTTTCCCATTTCCATTTCCTTTCCACTTATAAACCTTGGGAAAAAACCTTTGTAAGCCTTTGCATTTTTCCTTTTGCAACCCTTTGTAAACCCGTAGCATTTTTACCCTTTGCAAACGGATGACATAACTGATGAAGACTGAGTGCCCTTAGTTGCCGACAATCTTGGTCTTTCGTGCCCTCTGATTCTTGCTTATCCCCTTGTTTTCCCTTTTCGCATATTCAGCACATTCAGTATTCAGTCTTCAGTTCTCCTTTCAACATATTCAGATTATTCAGTACTCATTCAGACCTTTCATTATGCTTATAATCAGTGTTTTTCATTTCTTTATCCTGAGTCACGATTCCTGGGAGGGCGGGGGACCTCTTTTGATCTTGGCCCAGAGGCCTTCCGTGTTTTAGAGGCATGGAGGGCTCGTTCAGTTCCATTCAGTTCATACTTCAGTTCATACTTATTCAGGCTCTTTCATACTCGTTCAAACTCGTTCAGTACTCGTCTAGACTTCTAGTTATGCTTATGATGAGTTTTTCCCTTTCTTTTACCCTGAGTCATGGTTCCTGGGAGGGCGGGGACCTCTCTTGATCTTGGGTCAGTGACTCCTTCATTTTTGCACTTCAGGGAGCTTGTGGCAGGCTCAACGGAACTGGTGACAACAGTTCCAACAGTTGAAGATACTGCCTCCCGTTTTGTGGGGGGACAGTGTTAACCCTTGGGGTTAACATGTGCAAATGTGCAATATTGTAAATACCTTGTATGAGTATTGTAGGGCCCAGATCGTTTTGGATTCTAGGGCTCACTTAGGGTTTGCCTATATAAGGGCAAGCCCATGTATTTGTGCTTTAGGTTTTTCCCTGGTTTTCCATGTTTTTCTCTTCACGTTTGGGGCCTCATTTTTCCTTTGTATATATTATTACCTTCTTGGTTTCCGGTTCTTCATTTGTTCTTCATATGTTCTTCATTTTTGTTTGATCCATGTGCTTCCTTTGCAACATTTTCCTTCATCTGTTCTAAATCCCACGCGACATTAGTAGGCAGATACCTGGAGCATGAAAGATTATTGTAACTAGTGAATCTGCAAAAGGTCCCTCTGCCCGAACCCTGGCACTTAACAGAGCTTTTGCAAGTGAGATGTCTCAAAGCACTGTTCAAGGAGCTCTAAAGAAATATTTTGGAGCGTTCTTTCAGGCCATACCAAACTCAAAAGCAACAGAGAGGAAACATATCAAGAAAGCCAAAAAAAAGCATAAACTGGGAAAATGTAGTTCACCAGCCCATCCCTAATTGAAAAGGCATAGTAGCTCCCAACAAGAATGTTACCAGCAGTTGTCTGCTGGAAAACTTCAACATCCAGCACATCAGCTATCAATACCTTTGTTTTCTGCCCATACACATAAAAACATGAAGTGAATGGCATTGCTGCATTCTGTAGGACATTCTGTTTGACATTCTGTAGGACCATTGCTATCTGCAGAATCTATGGCATACCAGTAGAAGGCTCAAAGACATGAAACCATTCCCTGAGCTTGCAAGATCAACTAGATACCAACAAATCGACATCTTAATAGTATTTGGCCTCTAGCAAATAGGAACAGATGGATTTGAAGAAGATAGAACTACGATTCGAGTTGCAAAATGACCATGGTGAAATATTGCTTGATCTCCTTCTTGCAAATGATCCAGACGAATCTAATGTCACGAACAATACCACATCCGTCAACATATTTGAGACCGCTTTGCCGGTTTCAACTCAACCATAATAAAACAGGCGGGGGCGACGACCAAAGCGGCCTGAACTAGCCAGTTTAGGGCAGTCATAGGGCGAGTTCCAAATTATCTTCCATTCATCTTCCTTGTCCTATCCCTACTTTCTTTCATCTTCCTTGTTGCCTTTTACACGTCTCATGTGAAGGCAACAAACGGCTAAAGGCCAGATGTCGAACATGGTCCATTTGAGAAAATTTGAGAAAGGACGCAGTTTATTGGCTCCCGAAACGGGAGCCTTCGACCGAGTGGATGCGAATCAAGGGTATTGTGAATACACTAATGCTTGTGGCGGCATGCATGGAGCCCAAATTTCAATAAAGGGGGTGTTATGTGAATAGCCTACCCATTAGGAGTATTGTGTATACCCCAATGCTGATGTGGCGATATGCGTGGAGCTCAAATTTCAATAAACAAAGAAAGGGGTAGGCGTTTTGCCTTTTTTTTTTCCTATTTTTCCACTAAAATAGATAAATAGTGCAAAAATAGGAAAAAAAAAAGGCAACTAGCAAAAAGGCACGCCAAGGGCTGTGGCTGGGATATGCAATGTAATGAAGGTCCTTAAAAAAAAATTTATAGTTGTTTCACAAACAAGAAGACTT
>JAANSK020150010.1:0-25710 GCA_011763485.2 Isoetes engelmannii
GTACCTGCCGAAAGCTTATCACCGGGATTAAAAAACCCCGCCCTTTCGGGTTTTCGAGGAAAAACCCTAGTGATAAGACTTCGGCAAAGGGCTTTGACAAACGTATGGCTGAAAATCGCTGCCAGAAAACCCACGAATGGAGAAGTCGAAGGTGCTGCCACTGGCTAACCTGTACCTGCACATCACCAACACTAAAAGACAAGAGTAAAACCTCAAAAAGCGAGGGGCTGTTCAGGCATGCCACGCCACAAAAACCTCGAAAAGCGAGGGGCTGGTCACGCGTGCCACGCGACAAATACAATAACAATAAATTAAGGGGGGGAGGGTGGGTTCAAAGAGAAGACAAGAGAATAGTGTACTGCTGAGAGACGACGAGGAAGCGCCGATGAGATGCTGTTGAAGAACCACGTCTAAAATAGTGATCTCCCACCAGAAAATGCATGCAATGCATGCATGCGAGACATGCATGCTCGTCCCCTTCTAGAATCTCGATCCGATGGCTCGGATCGATGCCATTCTAGAATGGGGCTCGCATGAAAACGACAAAAACTCCCGAAAAGAAGAGAACTTTCTTTAGCAAACGGGATCGAGGATGAGGATCAAAGGATGAAGGCCAAAGAAGAGGTAAAGCTGAGAAGGAACATGCCATAGCATGAAAAGAGACGCCAAATTGTGCCAGCCAAGCATAGAGAAGCCCCTCCCCTGCCTGGGTTCAAAGAGAAGACAAGAGAATAATGTACTGCTGAGAGACAACGAGGTTATTGACATCACCATTATGGTCATTAATATCACCAAATGCTTACCCTGACCCCATGTTTTTTGATGACCTGCAGCTTGTGATAAGTGATTCAATTTAAGAAATTCAGCATTTCTTAAGATGCAGTAGGTGCTAGAGCACATCTAGGTGCAAAAAATTTGATGTTTCCTGCATTTCAAGTCTTGTAGCAGTCATTTTTGTGTTAAGTTCACCATTGCTGGATAGGTTACCTTATGTTGCTCCCTTCATCTTCATCATGGTTTGTTGCATCAAATTCATTATTTGCCATTCTTCATGCTTACACTGGAAGGTGCCTTTTATAGGTATGTTGGATCATTCATGTGAATAGATGATTCCATGCACATGCGAAGAAGCAAGAAAGTGCTGGTTGTGCACATGCAAATAGGCAAAGAGGTGCTGGTTGGTTCTATTTTCCGGGAAACCCTTTTTATTTCTGTCTAGGTCTGTGTAAGAAACTGTTTCTTGATTCTTAATTCGATTGTAATTCCACTCGGCAGAGTCTACAAATGCTAAGAGGATTTCTTCTCCTAACCATATTCTCCAGCTGTATTGAGCTATTACAATGTTGCAGAAAGAGGTGGTAAGCATTTACCATGTTTGCTTTGCTGTATTCTTTTTTTTTTAAATACATCTTTTTTCAGAGGCACGTGCAGTCGTATACATGGCACATGGTTCAATTTCCTAATTTAGCACCAAATCTTAATATACAAGTACAAAATGGCACCACAAAGGAGACTTTCCAATCAAACCCATCGACTTCTAGGAATCAAGAGTTACATGCCAGTTTTATGCATACATCTTCCGTACTTTAAATATGCTTTTCATTTCGGACGAGCGAAAAACGGGACTTGGGCCCTCGACCTCAGCCCATGTATGGAGGCAGGACCGGTTTCAATTTAAGTTTAGGCCGTAGATATATCTCCCAGGTGTGTCAACTACTTGCTTATTCCTCTCTACTTCATTATGTGTCCCATGACCCAATGCTTTGCCTATACCTCATGTGTGTCCAATGCTTGCTTATGCCCATTTTATTTGATCACGTGTGCTTGGAGCAGGCTTATGATGATGACAAGCATGATGACCTTGTAAGACCTTGATTGTGCCAAGCCAGGTCAACTAAACTTGGACTCTTGCATGAATTGCTAGATGGGATGGGATGGTCTCAACCTGCGCCGCATGCATGTCTTGTACAGCAGGAAGAATGCTTGCTGGACATGCGTAAAACCCCTCTAACTCCTATTCTTCCCCATTGATAAATGGAGATGGTGGTTTACTATTTTCAAAATAATTGATGATATCTCTTAGCTTCCATACAAAAGATTTAAGGATTTGTCATTAGCCATGGAGTGTATCAATCGGGTTTCGAATTTCAATGAGGATCTAACCAATTAGGTTGGGATGGGTTATCCACCCAAGAAAGTGAAGAGATGCATCCATGCCATCCATGTTGGTTGTACCTTTCTATTTAACCCCTACTCCAAACTTACTTCATACTTGAGTATAAAGAGTTCTGAATATAATTTATATTTAAAAAGTTCATAAGTTTTTGATTGAGACAAACTGATGAAGGAAATAAGACTTAGCAAACCCTGCTTTAAGAATATCTAGCATAATAATAGGGGGTTTCTTTTGTATTTTTATATGTTTTTCAAGGTCACGCCGCTAGGCAGCATCCAACTGGACATGTGACTACACACCACATAACATTGATCAGGTGGGCCCTGCCCCCAACACCTTGCACTACGTCTGTGGGATTTGGCCCCCAACAATACATAGTGTAATTCTGGGCGATCTGGAACTCAAGACCTGTAGATTTTTGAACTAGTGTGTTACCACCAACTAAAACAACCAAAGAGTGCACATATAGAGATGCATACTCTTGCACTACTTTTTGTGCTAGTTTTCAATGGTTATGACCTACATTTTTTCTGTTCCCATGCAAGAATTGAACTTGACATGCAAGCATCGGCAAGAACTATTTTAGGCCCCCATGTACATACAGTTCAAATCCAGCTCCTTGCTCGTGGCTCCTGGCTGCCAAATGCACCCAAAGTATGACTCTGTCTGGCTTCGAACCACACTCGCACATTTTGTCAAAGAGCTCTTCGTTGTATCCTGTCACAGGAAGGGGATGACTATGAACTGCATCTGATCGCCTATCACTGTCAGAAATTCCAGGCTATAGAAATCAACTATCTGATTTATGACAAGGAGTTGTTGGTGATAGTTGACTCTTTTGAGGAGTGGAGACATTTTCTGGAAGAATCTCCTCGTAAGGTCACACTCTACAAGGATCATCGGAATCTAGAATATTTCTAGTCTGCTCGAGTACTCCACCATCACCAGGTGCGGTGGCATACTCAAGTATTATCACGGATTGATTTCATGATCAAGTATCGTCCAGGACCTCTCCAAGAAAAGCTGGATGCCTTGCCCTGATGCTCCTGGTGGCCAGGTCTAAGGTGCACAGTCGAGGCCTTTGTACGCCCATGCGATACTTGCTATCTACCAAAAGCTCCTAAGCACCTTCCCACATGGCCTGCTTCAGCCTTTGCTTGTTCTAGGCGGTCCGTGGAAGAGCATTTCAATGGATTTCATTGTCGATTCCATCTTCCCAGGGTTATTACGCCATCCTTGTCGCTGTCGATCACTTTTCAAGATGGCACATTTCATACCTTGCAGCCAGTGTGGAAAATTCATTGGATATAAGGTTTTTCATATGACACATTTTTAAATTTTATGGATGTCAATTGACAGCTTTTAAAATTTTAAGTTCTCAATTGATGTAAATTAGATGGTATTGACAACTTTGATCAAACATCTAGTAATAACAAAGTTTGACGAATAAAACTAAAAAATAAACATCAATATAGGAACTAAAGCTTTTATAGAATGTAGACGTCAATAAAACAATGGAACATCATAATATTTCATAAATGTACCACCAAAACATATTGAAGTACATGGATGTCACTTAGTCCTCGTTTTTCCTTGTTCGTTCAACCATATCTTGTATATCTCATGAAAATCAACTTGTCCATAGGGAGTGGGAGTAGTGATGCGGCCTTCAACATAATAAAATTTGTATAATCAGCATTGACATATAAGCAGCCACGTGATTAATTATTCCTTGTGAGCACCCATAAAACCTTTAAAAAACGCTTCATGTTTTTCGACACCATTTGTAAAATGGCAAGTTCTGTTTTGACAACTTTAAAAAAGTAGAAGCTCTCTTTTGACACATTTTTTTTTATTGAAGAATTCTCTTTTGACACATTTCATTCAATGAGCAATTTTCATTTAGAACGTTTTTAGTCAAAGACGCACTTTACGGTGTTAATTTTCCATGCTGCTTCCATCACCAGCGATGTTACAACAGATCTTTTGCTTCGAAGTGTAGTTCGACTCCGGCTTGCCAGACACCATTGTCAGTGATAGTGGTTCCCAATTTGTTGCCGATTTTTGGAAGCGGCTTCTGGAACATTTGCTTTCTTCCGTACATCACTCAGAGACCAACGGTCAAGTGGAACGCACTAATAAGACTGTTGAGCAGTTTCTGTGATGCTTCATCAATTATCAGCAGGATGGCTGGGTTGATCGGGTACCCTTGGCGGAATTTGCCTACAATAATTTTGTCCATGCTTCTACGGGCCAGATACGTTCTTTGTGAATTCTGATATCCATTCTTGATGGTCTTTCATTGCCCCAGGCTATGACGGCATCAATCCCAATGCCGAGGCCTAGCTCGAAAAGCTCTGCATGCTCCAGGATGACCTTTAGCACTATCTTCTCCAAGCTCAAGAACGTTATCGTCATCATGCTGATCAACATCGCCAAGATGCCCCACATTTTGCAGTTGGTGATCTTGTTTGGCTCTTGCGCTAGGACCTGCCGACAGCTCGCCCTTGTAACAAGCTCGAACTACCGGCGCTTGGGATTTGAAGTTCGAGAGATTTTGGACTCCAAGTTCTTACGTCATTGTCTTTATTATTTGGTCGATTGGGTGGGAGGGATATTCTCCAAGTGATAGAACCTGGGAACCTGCCGAGAACCTGTCTAATGTTCCTGACAATATTGTGGAATTTCAGAGGCGTTACCTGGACAAGCCTAATCTTACTCCGGCTCCAATTCGGTCCATTCGTCGCCATTCTAAAAGGGGGATGGTGTGACGACCATATAAGTATTATACTAGCATGTACAATATGGTCATCACACAGACTACATGCATGGACGACACTTGGTGCAATCTCGCCCGTTGGAGTGGCATGATCATGTCCACTGGTATATGTATATATAGACGAGCCTCATTCTTGAACCATTCTGGTTCAACGCCACTCTTAGCTTTCTAGACGCTTGTCATGTGTTCTTGCTTGCCTTCAGGCCATTGTACTCTTGATTGTATATCAGATGTTATCGATCTTAGCATATTTCTTGCATATTTCATTGGCTCCACCATAGCTACTACGGCAACCCAGTTTCAAGAATCAAACCTCAAAAGGTCTATTTTTATAGGGAAAAAGGGTTCAGAATGTATCTAACAAATGTATTTCATGGAAGCTGAAGCAAAATATGATCTGATTCTCAAAGAAAAGTATGGTGCAAAAAGGATTCGTTCCCACCATAGCCATGCCGATCATAGCCAATAAGACAAACATTTTTTATATACAAGAAAATCCGCAAGAACGAACAACTCCAAGAAGCTATTCAATCAAAGACACCTGTAGCGTTGTGGACAAGGTTACATGCGGCTTCAAAATCCTAAGATTTTTGAAGAGTTTTCGCCATAGCCAAGAGAATGGAACCAAGAATCGACAAGCTAGAAATCCATGTATATTAATCCGCTAAGCATTGCCGGATTAGAGCTTCCATGTATGGTTTAGGCAGCCAGATAACAGGCCAGCGGCTTCTGAATTCAAGGCAAAGAGATAAGGACAAACCTGAAATAATAGCTCCGCTAATCCAGCCCCGCATGCCACGACAAACCTAACCATAGCTTCTAGTTCTCAAAAGTAACCCTCCACAAAAATCATAGCCCATCCAAAACAATTACCAACCGTCTAAGTTTGACCTAATAGAAAACACAACACCCAATGGTTGTTTGAAAAAAAAAACTTATTTATAGGCCCATATAGACTGGGCTTTTGGACCGCGTCCAAAATTATACACGAGACCCATTATCACCCTCACTTCTTCTTCTTCTATTGTTCAATTACGATTTACCACCATGAATTCCTTTTTTTTTAATTGAAGGTAAGCTTGGTGGGCTTGGAATGAGTGCCCTTCTCCAATCCGAACATGCTGTCAAAGTAGCACAGCACAACTCTTCTACAATCCAACATATACTCTTGTATAGAATCTACAACATATCTTATCCCCTTTTTTTGTTACAGCTCCTTATTTATAAGGCGTAAATTCCAGTGCACAGGAAGAAAACTGAGAGCAAAATTCAGTCCAATTGTTGCTGCTGGAATTAAATCTACCCACTCGTGGAAGGATTTCAGCACAAAAAAATTTCTACCCAGGCCTAACAGGACTCTTTTATTAAAAAGCGAGGAGCTTTGTAGATGCCACTTTCCGCCAGACAAACTATCAGCACCCTGAAAAAAAGGCTTGCAGGGGCCCTTTTTTTCAGGCAATCCAGTTATATCCAGAAATTGAAAGGGAAAGGCTCGCATGTACAAATACATTCAGGCTGGATAATAATGAAAAATTGCCTTATTTTTGCTTCAGATGCAAGGACAAGGATCAGAAGCTGCCGATTAAATTTGAAGCCAGCTTAGAACAGTAATTGTGATCATTTCTGAAATACGACTTGCTTTCAGGGTATATTCTTCTCTTTCTCAATTGAAGAATACTTAACTAACAAGTAAAACAACTTCAAATATATTATAATATTTTCATATAACATCTCTGCTTTTCAAAGCAGCTCTTGACATTTCAGACAAAAAATTACCTAAACAGCTGTGTCCTGAACTGGATATTCAAAGACGACTTCTTTGCCAGTCAACTTCTTGTAGACTCCACCAAAAGTTTCGAGCTTATATTCTGTATTGTTTCTGTCTTTCGGATCAAGATACACCTTAACAAAGAACCAACATTAAACGTTTTCATTATTCTCACTAAGTGTCTCAAAGAAATTTGCCAAGACCAATCTATACATTCTTAAGTCTAACCTTGAGAATTCGGGAACCATCAAGACGATATCGCACGCGTTTCCCAACTATCTCAGTTGGGTAGACAACGTCTTCTAGGATTGCATCATGAACTGCTGTTAGAGTCCTGCTCCTTGGGCGGTTCACAGCAGCTCCCTTCTTTGGAGGCCTCATAATGCGCCTCGTAGCAATCAATATAACATCCTGCAGACACAAAAAACAAGCCATTTTGCTTAAGTAAACAACAGAATTATATACTATTTTGCACAAAACAGCAACGCATAGACATACCTTCCCACTGAATTTCTTTTCTAGTTCCCGCACAAGCCTTGTCTGGATTTTCTGAAAAGCCTTTCTTAATCGATATGGAACATGAACAATTATTGCTTTGCGATTGTTGGGAACATCAACTTCCCTAAGAGGTCATAGGGTCAGCACATGCACAAAAACAAGGACAGTCATAGTATCATACTTAGCAGAGTTAATGTACAAATCCCTGAGATCACTCTTCAGTTCCTGATTTGTGTTCTCGAGATCAAAAAGTGCCTAAAAAACGATATAGTTGCATTAGCTAGAAGCAAACAAACCATAGCAACCCTTCGTTCAAATCTAAGACTCAAATATAGAATTACCTGTGCCACTGACTCCTCGAAAGGCTCCGGCTCAGCACCCTTCTCCTTCTGTATCTTCTTCCGAGCAGTATACATGATTTTCTAGTGAAGATTGAAAGACCGAGTTGGAGAAAACTAAGATTTATGAAAGGAAAGCAATTCAGAGACGAAAAGACTACTATACCTGGTTGCAGAAGCCGGAGAGACTGAGCGGACCTTCCGCGAACCCTAAAAGAATTAGGGTTTTTGAGTTTTACTTTACGCTTGTAGGGCAAAATACCTTGTAATAGCCTTTTGAAGGAAAGTTAGTATTCTTTATCTAGTTGCTTTTTATCGCATCTATCTATTTCTAACCCACGATGTAAAGAGTATCCCCTCGCATATTCCCTCTCTCACACTCTCCACCGTCCGCTGAAAACCTTGACGGGGTCAAATTAGATTATCCATGTCATCGTGTGATTTCCCCACCATTGAAGCAAGTCAAGGTACAAGTCAAAACTTATTTACACTTAAAAAATTTCATGCAAACAAATGAGCCAAAATTAGGGATTTGATATAGTTGTATCCTCTTTCACAGTCGTTTGCAATATATGAGCTGAATTGAACTGCATTTTTATCATCTATAGAAACCAAGTGGCCTATGGGACTCAATCAAAAGAGCATCATGCCTATTACTATCTAGGATTAAAAAACCCCTACCCCAACGGGTTTTCGAGAGAGAAATCTTAGCAATAATAGGCTTCTTGACAAAACTATACATATCGTACATTGTACATTGTTGTGTGATGATCAAGGGCCTAATTGAGCTTGCTTGTCCAATACCTCCTAAATGTATGATGTCAATGTTCCCACTGCAAATGTATTCATCTTCACATGTAGCGGTCGGTTACGTGTTACCAACCCCTCATAGCAAGTCCGGAGTGCAAATGCCGGGCAGTGTTGAAGAGTGTGACTCTCATCTTCCTATGTTCTCGTTGTTTCCGGGCCCATCTGCATGTCTCGACATTGAGGCAATATCGGGCGATGTGCCTCTGTGTGGATGGCGGCAATCGCCTACTTTGTAAACATGTGTCCAGATACTGTTTCAAGTGATTGTGATCCTCCTCGGTATTACCTATATAAATCTGTGTTCCTGGAAACCCCCTCCCCCCCATCTAGAGAACCGTGTAGATCTCTTCTCCTTTCAAGGCTTTTAGGCGTTGTGGGCCCATGAGCATAGTGTAGGCGAGGTTTAGAAGGTGTGAATCCCCCATGCTTACTATCTTTTGACAATATAGGATATGACGTTCCATAGAAGCTCTTTGAAGAGACGAGAATCCAATCTTTTGCAGAAGAATATGATATGGAACTGTGGGTTTGACTCCAACTGCTCAGGTCAGAAAGGCTTTCTATACCCATTGCAAGTCATCCCAAGTAGCAACGGCTATCACTGGCCCCCATACTTCCACCCCATACGAAAGCAATGGTTCCACCAAGACCCTGAACAAGTGCGGCTAGTGTGACCAGTCATAAACTTCTGCTCTATGACAGTTGTATTCTGCATTACATAGAAAGCTTTCTAACCTTTCGTTGTCCGCAGCCTGATACAAGTATCCTAGTATGTTGTTCTAGTGAACTTCGCTCCCAAATACTTGTATGTCTACACCACCTCCACATTTTGGCGGTGGTCGATGGATCGATGGTGTGTCCCTGAGGATCCGATTCCAGAGCAAATTTGTATGATTTTTTGGCTCTCATCTCTGGTTCAAATTCCTTCTTGTATATCTGTTTGTGATCTCAGCATTTTTTTTTTGTCAGTAGTATATCCTCTGATAATGTTGTCTACATCCTTCTCTTGGCATCGCTTCCAGCTAATTCCGGCAATTGACTCCCTCTTCAGCATCCCATCCTGGATCTTGCTTGCAGACCCAGCCATGATTGTTGGCCGACCACCAACCATCCTAGCAGCATTGATCTGGATTAATCGATCTGGTTCGGCCCTGGATTATGCCTGCAAAAAGATCTCTGCAGGCCGGTTGTTTGTTGGCTTTTCGGGCGATAGGGTCTCCCCTACAGGTTCTTCCATAAACTTGTTGTGGGTTTCTGGCACCCAGTGTCCCCTATATGATATTACATGATTTTGCTTTTTCATACTTGCATTTATATTCTCCTGGTTGTATTATATGAATTTATGTGTGAAAAGAGTCTTTAGTCTGCCTTGGTTGGTTGGAAATTGTGTTCCTAGATCTTATAGCCTAAACTCTTCATTCATTTTTGTAGTGGTCAGTTTTGCATGTTTTTGTAATGGTAGGTTTTTGTATTGTTTAAAGTGCCCTCTCTACTTGTTCATCATACTATGAAGAAACTACTGGAGTAAAGAGTGGTCCAAATATTGATTTCATGTCCTCATTTCAAGAAGATCTTGATAGTAGCGAGTGTGCATAATAGCAACAACAATGTTCAGCAATGTTTGTCATTAATGTCCAATACTTTTTATCTTATTTGCCAACAAGTGTAAGACGTTATGTGTAGTTGAGTAGAAAAGTTCCCCACATTTGAATCTCAAAAAAAAGTTTCATGAGAAATCTTTATCAATCATCATACGGTTGTGTGGTGATGGTTGAGTAGGCGTGGAGTCTTGGTGCAGTTGTAGTTTTGGGTCTTGCTTGAGATAAGGGTTCTAGGGTACATTTTGGATTTTGTAAAGTTCGAGTCTAGGGTCTTGGATGGTTCTCCTTTCTTGTTTTTTCTTTTCCGGTTTGGTTTGATGTTGAGGGCGGCTTCTCATGGGGGCTAAAACATGATTTTTTCTCAGGGTTGTGGCAAGGTTTACCTGGAGCCCAAATTTGTCCGTTTACATGGAACTCAGGCCTCATCCTCAGTTCTTGCTTTGTAACGGACAATCAGACCTATAAGAAGACAAAATGAAAGCTACAAAAAAACAATCGATCCCTGCAAGAAGACAAAAAGAGGTCAAACTCTTCAATTCTTCAATTTCAGGTCCCAAACCTGGGCATCTTCAGGTTAGGTACTCATGGGAACATTAGATGGCCCTTGATATGACCTTTGAAAAACCTTTAGGTTTTTCCCTCATGGGAAACAGTCCTAAGGGCAAAGGGTCATAAGGTGTTTGGCTCTTATGTTGTGTAGTTGGTGTCAATCACCGGGCAGTATCACAGATAGCACAAACTTGGATAGGCCAAGCAACTCCGAGTCTTCACAGAAGGATTCGGTCTTCTGACTGGCAGTCCTTCAGATGAATCTATTTCGTTTCGACCTCTCTCCTAATGCCACAATAGCCCTGCTTTTTTGATGGTCATAAAATTCCAACGGATCTGCTTCAGATCCAACCCTCTAAATGCAGCACAGATACGGCAATTATATCGGTGCTCCTGATCTCAGTCAAAACGCCCCTCAGTTATTAACTCCAGCAAGTATGCTTCTCATGCAGCAGACTTCTCGACTCTGCTTCTTCACTCTGATCAAGGATTCGACTCCTGCAAGATCTGAAATTCCTTCGACCAAACAGATCCGAAAGATCTAATCCTGCCTCCCGATTCTGCGTCTCCAACATGTAAGCGATTATCCCAATTCTTCTTGCATTCAGGCCATTTTTATCACTCCTTTTCAACTCTGTTCTTGCCCTGATTCACATGTTTTGCCAATCTTGGCTTTTTGGCATTTATTGTTTTACATGGCACATGTCTTCTTGTAAAGGCTACATGTTTCAACACCCCCCTTTAGCCTTTACAATCCATGACTCCTACCTGACTTTTGGGACTTAGCAACTTGGGTTGAGAGAGAGATTTTGTAAAAATGTCAGTCTTTTGCAATTTTGTGGGAATATAGGCCACATCTATTTCTCCCTTTTCTACTTCATCACGTATAAAATGATGGTGTTCATGAATGATGGACCGGATTTTTTGTCATTGCCACGCAACTTTTATTATCGTAATGTAGCATGGTAGCACCTGTTAACTGACATCCCAACGCTTTGAGCATTCTACGTCCAAATTACTTCAGAGGCCGCCTGCGATACTGCCACATATCTGCTTCAACGCTAGACTTGGCTACGCATTCTTTTTTTTTACAACCCCAGGATATTGCTGCATCGCCTAGTTTGCATACAAAGCCCGAAGTCGACTTTCTATCATCTAGATCTCCTCCCCATTCTGCATCGGCATAGCCCGTTAAGTTTCTTTCTTCACTCTTGGTGAAGCAAATGCCATGATGCAAAGTACCCTTCAAATATCTCAAAACCCTTTTGGCCACTATCCAATGCTCTCTTCCTGGATCATTGCAAAAATGACTAAGCAAGTTAACTGCATAGGCGATATCTGGCCTCGTACTATTGGCAATGTGTAATAGCGAGCCTATCAGCGCACGATACGACACCCTTTCCATTTCCCTTCGTTCAAACAGATTTTTCAGACACATCTTACTGCAAATCTTCATGCCTGGTACAAGGGGTGTTCTTGCTATATTACAATCCGCCATTATGTATCGAATCAACGCTTTTTTTATATTCTGCTCGACTAGTTGTGTCATTTGGGTTAGTCCCTAGTCTTTCTGGCACTCGTGCGGATCATCATGGCGGGGCAATTGCAACTTCAATGACTGCAGTATCCTAAGATTTAGTCTGGGCTCATGGGCATTGGTGTCCTGCCTCGTCTCATGCTCGTTACATTCTTCCTAGCATCAAGGAGCGCCTTACGGTCTCTCGTAGCCTCGATTTGTGATGGTATTTGAGGTAAGTTCCTCTTTGTGTCGGATGATGATATTTGTGCATACAGATCTTTCCCTAAAATGCTATAGTCCTCTTCTTATATAGAAGATAACCATCATTTTAGGGAAAGGGACGCCAGTTTTTGGCATCAGTTCTTCTTTCGGATCCAAGCCTTTTGTGGCATACACTTTCTATAGCGCATGCCTCCTATGACCCCTTTTATGTGACGACCATACCATATTATACCATATATACAATATGGTCGTCACATGGACCATGCGCATGGCTGACACCTGGCCCAATCTCGCCCACTGGAGTGGCATGATCTTGACCGTAGGAGCAGATATTCTTTGCCAGATCTTAGCGTACACATTCTGTATTTTTTGTACGTAGCCTCCGTGTATTTCGGTTAGGTTCATGACAGTTTGAACCGGAATCCCATTACCGGTTCTGGTCTGCTCGAAGCTCGTCAGTGGGTCAGCTTGGGAAGATCGCACTTGCACCTGCTCGGAGCTTGCCTGCTCTGACAGCTTTGGAAGATCGCAGCTGCGATTGCTCTGACCAAGTAGGTGTTCTCTTTTGTATTGTCTTGCTCCTCAGGATCGCGATGGTGATCCTGCTAGGCATGTTTAATTTGAAAGAGTTTTTTTGGTTGCTTTGCTCTTTAGGATCGCGGTCGCGAGATCCTCTTTAACAGTTTTTGTGTGGAAAAAAAAAGAAAAAAAATTGTTATGCTCTGCTCACCAAGATCGCCAAGGCGATCCTTTTGAGCAATTCCCAGTTCATTCTTGGTATTCTCAGTCCTTATGGGGGAAATTTCACCTTTACACAGCAATTGCAGCAGCTCGCTTAGATATGCCAGCAGTTACAGCAAGATAACCAGGAGCTCAGGGAGCGTATAGCTTCCAATGAGGCAGCCTCTAGTTCGCGGTTGAGACCCTCAAAGCCTAAGATCAGTTTGCCAAAAAAAGTTTGATGGCACTCGGTCCAAGCTTCGTGGGTTTTTGAACCAAATCCGGCTCGTAATCCAGCTTCATCCCCATAGGTACCCCACAGGCCAGGAGCAAGTAGGGTTGGTCGGGCCTCTTCTCACAGGGCCAGCTCTTAGTTGGTTTGCTCCTTTGTTGGAGAAGCAAGCTCCGGTGCTACAAAATTTTGTTGCCTTCACAGCTGAGCTCGAGGCATGTTTTGGGAATACGGATCGGCAATGGACAACAATTACCAAGCTCAGTAACCTCAGGCAAGGTTCACGCCCAGCGTCAGTTTATGCATCTGAGTTCCGCCAGATTGCAATTGACACTGCTATGGACGATGTTGCCCTTCGAGACTGTTTTCGAAGGGGCTTGCATGAGGATGTCAAAGATATGTTGTTAAGCATGGAGGATCCACAGAACTTAGGGGAAGCTATCAAGTTTGCGGTTCATTGTGACAACCGCCTTTTTGAGCGTAGGCAAGAAAGGCGGCATCAGCTTGTGTCCCCAGCTCCACAAACCCCACTGGTCACGGCATGTGGCATACAACTGGTCCTATGCAGCCTTGGCACTCCCTGCTTGGCACTCTCTGATGCCTCTACTTGAGCAATGAGATTATCATCTAGATATCTCATCAATCGATTTCTTGCTTCCCAATCTCGCTGCAACTATTTCAGCAGAGCTTGTCTATCACTTGGTTCCCCTACGCTGCCAGTCTGGGTAGCTCCTTTCACAATCTGAACAACTGTTAGAAGTTCAACTTTTAGAACATTGGCTTCCGGACTTAGAAACAATGTGCCATAGGCCTTTCTCATAAAGCTTTCCTCTAACCTTTATGAACAAAGTGAAACGCATTTGCATGCGTGAGCTTCTTAATTCTTCCCATAGCTTGATCGATCTAATTCTCCCTTTGACCGACCCGATCCGATACCATAGTGAATACAAACGTAATTCACAAGGCAAAAGAAGTTTTTTTATTAAAATTTGAACTGCACTTATACATGAAATGGTGAAATATAAATAGCAGGCCCTCACCGCCATGCTAAACTCCGAGAGCTAACAATGCTAAACTCTGGGAGCTAACAAAGGATACATGAAATGAAATGGTGAAATATAAATAGCCGGCCCTCACCGCCATGCTAAACTCCGGGAGCTAACAAAGGATCTGCCTATTAAACGACATACCTAATTAAGCAACAAATACACCTTGTTGACAAGTCTCTGATTGCAGTAATTGCAATAAGATTAACCACAACCCACCATACGTTGAGAATCTACGGGGACCACCTAACCTTTTCGGTGGGTTCTGCTGCGATCTCATAATTCGTCGTGGGTCAGACATACCATCTTCCAGAAGCAAAGAAGATACGTAAGCGAGTTTTTGGCATTTTGAACCACTGCTCAATGGTAGAAAAGAACATTCTTGAAATGTCAAAATCTGTTTTGCATCACAAAGAAAAGATAATCTTCTTAAGGAAATAGTATTTCAGCTACTCTATAACTGGTATTGCAGTAGTTGGAAATTAAAGCTTTTGTAGCAGAAAATATAGCACAAGATCCTCAGATGTTGGAGTGGATGCATTAGTATTTCAGACATTCAATAATTGGTATTGCACTCATTGCAAAGAAAAGCAAATAATACAGCAGCAAAGCATTCAGATGTTCGAACGGATGCATTAGTATCGTTCTCAGCATTTTGTAAACATGCAACTCTAATTCTGAATAGGCAGAATTGTCCATGGGGGTATTATCTTCCTCCTTTTGCTAATCATGTAGGTTTGACAACATCAGCATTAATATACAAGCAGCATGAGACTAACATAAGGCTGCATGCAGGAGGCTGTATACACTAAAAAGTTGGGTCTGCTCAGTTGCTGCTAGTGGGGAGTTTAGCAGCCTAATATAATATTTGACAAACCCTTTGGAGATATATGTATCATATGTTCCAAGCTGATAAAGCATGGGTGATATAACCTTTCCAGCCAAGGAGGAGCCAACCTTGGTCTGTTCCTGAGTAGAATGGTTTTTGATATGAGCTCAGGATATCCTCAAATCTCTTCAATGTGCTAACACCAGGAGGCAACACTTGAAACCCTTCACCTGCCAAACGGTTGTGCCAGCACCTGTATGTTTCAAACCTCTCAGTTCTCTCCAATCCCTCATACCCCACCACATTTATAATCTGCCTGCCAAATCTGAACTGTTCAAGCATGTCCCTTTCTACTCTATCCCCCAAGCAAGTTTCAAACATGTCATAGATGGTGGCATAGTATGGTAATATTTCTACCAGTCTATTCATGAAAACCGGTGCAGTCGCTGCAATATTTTCGATGGCTATTGTAAATAGCTTAGGCTTCATGCTTGCCACCTGCTTGATCCAATGTTTTCTAGGACTCTCTGGAATCAAGGTCTCTTCTACCAAATTATGGCTATTTCTTAATGAATTTACAATTAATACTTCTCCGACTCGAAGATTTAAATCCCCTGCTTGGATGTGGTCATACCTGTCTTCAATTGCATGAACTTTAAGATTGACACCTTTGCACACTGCATATCGGGTTAATCTGGTCCTTATTTCTTCCATTCTCTTCATGGCATCTCCATGGGAAGGGCAATCTATCAAAGTTAGGCGCATTTCAAATGGGCCACCGGGACGATTACCGATATCTCGAATAAGAGATGGCCATTGAAAGCCATACCCATGGCTGCCATCATAATCTACAACATGAATTTTGTTGGATCCCTCACAAGCTTTTAGAATAGCCTGATTAGCAAAGAGAAAGGGTAATCTGTAAATGGGGAATACCTCAGCTGATTCTTTTAAAAATTTTAATTTTTCTTGCAATGAAAGATTGCAGTTGACAGGATCAGGAGCAGAACCATAGATTCGTGCAACTAAGCCCTCCACAAAGGCATACACCAGACGTTGTGTAGCATTTCCGGTTGGAGAAGTTTGTTGGATTAGGGTTTGAATGACAGGCATGGCCTCTGTTAGATGCCCTTTAGATACCAGCCAAGCAGAATGCAACAACATTTCTATAAGCTCAGGATTTGGCAGCCCTAGTTTGTGTACTACATGCTCAAAGGCCCTGCCACTAGGACTACCATGGCTAAAAAAATTCTCATTAAAATTACTGAATCCAGAAGCCTGAGCATATGATAACAAGTGATCAGAATTAAAAAAAGCACTCTCACCTACCGATTCAAAGCCCGAAAGAGCATCAGGGCAAACAAGCTCTTGAAGCTCCTGAAGTATCTTGTCAGAGGACTCTAATTCCTGTTGAGAAAATGTGTGAGGCGCATCATCTTCTTCCAGCAACACGGATGCTATACAAACCAATTTTTGGCCATCTTGGTCCGGTACTGAGATTCTTTGCTGCTGCAGAGCATTTGGAAAAGATTTGGAGAGTTGGGATTGAAGCCAAGCTTGGCGCAACAAGGACGCCAAGCGAGAGTTAACTTCTACCATGGTAGGAATTCAGGCTCAATTTCGAGTTGGCCCTTGCGAATATGTACTGTTGTTTCAGGGAGCTGCAAGGAAATACCCATCACATGTTCTTTGACGTAAGAAATTGGTTTTCTTTTATTTTGACTCAAACACTATTTGCTCCTCCTATTTTGAAACCTGAACTACCTAAATTAAACAATACTTGGTTATCCATAGAACCAAAATATTCTTCTATTTTGACCAAGACCTCCCATGGCGTGGGAACACCTGGTCTCAAGCATCCAAATAAGCCTTCAATTCAAACTAGAATTCTATTCAATGGTCCATTTGATTTATGCCATGGATAACCCATCTGGCTCCGAGAAAGGCTATCCACCTCTCTCGTATACAATATCTAGCTACAAGGCTTCTATTCATTGGTTCATTTGTTCCAAGCCATGGCACAATCACCTGCTTGAGGATCATACAAACTGGTCAATGAAATATATTTACCACGTGCAATACTGAATGTCAGTGGAAGACCCCCAACAACCTCTAGTAGCCCCATGTAGACTAACAACGTTGACGCCAGTTGATGATGAGATTGATGGCGGAGATGACATGCAATTCTTATAGTCATTTATGATTCCGGGGTCCTTTTTATTCTTTTGCATTTTCTATAGCGGTCTCATTAGTTTGAGTTTGTATTCTGGCCACAAACAGAAGGAGCTACTTATGAAGGATTGCGCTCTAAATGGAGTAAATGCATATTGAGTATAGATAAAGATAAAGATAAACATTTTAACGTCACGCCACTAGGCAGCGTCCAATCGGACATGTGACGACGGTACAAGAGGGGCCGAAGTCCTGGAACAGTACAAAGGGACCGAAGTCCTGGAACAACAAAAGAGGGACCGAAGTCCTGGAACAACAGAAGAAGGACCGAAGTCCGTGCACATCAAACTTTTGTGTTATATACATGTTTACAGTTTATTATTATCCATTATCTATGCCATGGATCGTGAGGCCACTGGTCACGAATGATCGCAACCCCTCCCCTGTACACCGCCCATTTCCGTTGTGATCTCGCTTCCCGTACTTTGCGAAGCTCCTCCCTTCGGCAACTAAGCTGTATTGGCGTAAGGTCTTCCTGTACTGAGAAACTGGTATTCCGAAGATGCTGCCATGCTGGAGCACGTGTAATCTGTCTTGCCGTGCTTGAAAGCGGACCAAAATATGGCGTGGTCGGTCTGGCCGTTGAGCTCCAACCCTGTATGCTGTCTCAATTCCTAGGCATGAAATATGCATGGTATCCGTGAAGAAGCGCTCGGCTTCCTCTCTATCTGACCCGCTGCTGGACTCAGGGAGTCTCACAATCCTCAAATTCAGGGCTTTGTCCTCCACATTTCCACTATGCTCTGGATCCTGTCTGTGGGGACGACTATCTGAAGGGATGCCGAACTAGAGGCCTCTGCATAGGATGAAGCTGTCGGCTCTGTCTGTGTGGCAATCTCTGCATAGGATGGGACAACAGTCTGAGTGGCTACGTCCACGACTTCTGTGACCAGAGGAGCGTCTGAAGCTGGAGGTGAGCCCACACTGTCCAAAATAGCGGAATGGAGCTCTTCCAGATATGCATACAAGGCAGGCCATGTGAGCACGGTCTCCTTCGAAATCCACATGCTTCCAAAAATGATTGACAGCGTCCTGATTGGGTAACTGCCTCTCCAACTCAAGTACCTGGAAGACAACTTCTTGTCTTACATCATCGGTTTTGGATTGGTTGGGTTCAGACCTAGCCCGTTTGCGGGCCTACTCCCACTCTGCCCGAGCCATCTGTGCCCTGTTGTGATGCAGGAAGGGAAGGGACTGTATGTTGCGTCCCTGTTGAAAAGGGCATCACAAAAAGAGTGATTCCGGAAAGCAATAATACCTGGGAATTCAACGCTGCCAAATCCTAGATTGGCTGCCCGATGAGGAAACCCTAATCCGTTGTTGAAGCGATACCTGGCCGGGACTGATTTGTGATGCTTAGGCGCCACCGCCTTGAATATCATCACATTTGGAGGAAAAAACAAGACACTTGTGTTACAAATATAATATATTTTATTCCTTTTTTCTTTTCTTTTTTCTTTTTGAGGACAAAAACAATGTATTAATCAAAGGGAAAGATTACAAGGTGTACATATCTCATCTAGCTGCGTAAGCACAAGAAAATGCTTCTGAAACACCAATATCACAAAAAATGGTTCGTCGCGCAAAACGTATAATAATATGGTGAATTTGCTAAGGTTTCCATATGATTATGTTGGTGTATCTGTTTGTGTATTTATACATAGTATTTCTAGGACGCGCACTGTATTCTAAATTTGTTGGGCTCAAAACCTTTGGTGCATGCAAGCTGGTGCATGCACATGCATGCACAAGCAACGTATGCATGCATTGCATGCACTCCTTGCATTCACGCATTGCATGCACTCCCGGCCTGCATGCACGCAGTGCTTGCAATGCATGCATGCATGCACTAAGGTTGCATGTTGAGCCCCTTCTTAAATTAAAAAAATGCAAGACACATATGGTTTTTGGCTACTGATTTTTTAGGTTGCCCGAAGGGCATACCCTTTGTAAGGATTAGCCAATAGATATAATGCCGTGAATATGCCAAATAGAGGATCGAGATTTCAGGAAAATAGGAATATGCCGGGTATTTTACAAATGAAGGGTGAGTTGATAAGCCCAACTTTTCCCGCAAGTTCAACCGTTGGATAACCCAAAGTTTTTTAGGGCAAGCACAACCGTCGATGCAAACACAACTGCTAGTTGCACATGCATGTGGCGGGAAGAAAGAGGAGGCTTCAGAGGAATCAGGTCCCTACGGTTCTGCCTTCTCAAGTTCGCTCAGCTCCATTCCGTGGAGCTCCGATGGATCTTTCTGCAAGATTGAAGGTTAATGGGTGGATTTGCAGTGCTACAAATCCATGGAAAAAAAAACCCGTACGCAAGGGTCGAGTTGTTCTGTCTATTTTCTATTTCTATCTCAGAAGCTTTGGTGGTCATATCTTCACCAGATTTTTCTGATTTTGTGCATTCAGTTGTTGCACAGATGGCCGTGTTAGTTTGCAAGCAAGGTCAAAACTGCACAACCTACTGCAAAAATAGGGCAAAATCGGCTATGGTGGATTCCAAGAATGCTTTTCCGGCGTGAAAGATTTCAAAGAACTGAATATATCTTTACCAACATGGTAGTTTGAGATGATGGGTTCTTCCTTGCCTTGATTCTGCTTATGAACATCTGCTGCATCTGAGCTTGAAATATAACCCTATTTATTTTTTGTGTATGTAAATATTCTTGCTCTGTTGTTCAAGAAGGAATAGACCGTTCGTTCATTGGGCTTTTCTTATGGCTTCTTAACTTCTCCAGAACTTCTTTATGCATCAAGACTAAGAGCTCCAATGTTGAAAGGATGTGCATGCAGCTAGAGCGACAGGTAAAAATGGTAAAAAATGGAAAATGTTTATTGAACCTTATGCATTTCGGCTCTGGATACACTTAAATAGAGCAGATTGTGAAGCAAATTAGGTATCTACTTTTCGTTCTAGTTTCATTTTTTGTAATTGTTCTGTGCCCTTTTCTTGGTCGGAGATGCCATTCCATAGACACATGCTTTTGGCAAGGCATGCCCATGCGTCCGGGCACCTCTTCTAGTCGATTTGCAGATAAGTCTTTCAGCATTGTAAGTCCTTTAAGGTTTAACACTCTATCTGCTCCATCTCTTTATTCCGCATCTTCTAAATCGTATTGCCAGATTTCTGTGCCATATTTAAACTGTAAAGTTTTACTTTGCAACGATGTCTCTATGGATTACCTGCAAATCTGTACTCTGGCCATTTTGGACAATTATGCTTGGTGCAGACTTGAATGGATAAGTGTTGGCAGAGTAAAACCAGGTCTAGATTTCCTGTACATTTACTTCTGTTGTCTTCTTTGCTTGAGTTGAGCGATGCGATATTTATGCATGTTAAATTGTCTCATGCATGATTCCAACTCTCTAGAGCAATGCATGCCAAAAAGAAAATTACCTGCTCTTCATGTATTCTCCAGTTAGGAATGTTTGAATCAGGCTTCACTTAGATGTTTCTGACCTTTGTTTTTTCTCATTTTGTTCTTTTGAAATGATTACAGAAAACATTTGCAGCAATACCAACATTTAGTATTTATGACTTCAGTTTGAATTGTACTAATGATAATGGCTTTGCTTCCTCTTGCAGCTTGTTGGATAGCAAGGTTATATTTAAAAGCTCATTCTAAAGATGGACCCCAAGTTCATGTTTAGAAGAAACTTTTTAGGATATACAATGTACAAAAAATCTGGCTTGTTTTACTGCAGTTTTTAATATGCAAGGGCTGTATGGAGTAATAATAATTGTTTAGCATTCTTGGCGCCATTCCTCCTCCACTGTCCTTTATCTTATGTCACACCACTAGTTTTCGACTTCATCATTGCATCTATATTGATAAACATTTAACATTTCATCTCTTGTCCCATTCTCAACATTCTCTCGTTTCTATTTACCTATGCATGTTTCTTTAATTAAGTTTTGGGGTCCTCATTTTTGTATAATCATCTTGTGTTGAAGTAGTCATACATATGGAGGGGGTTGCTTATCTTCTAGTCTAGGCCTTTGGTGCACCATTGGGTCCTTTGTAAATTATAGACTCCGATCAACGATCTAGATTAACTTCATGCTCTACTACAGTGCAATTGCTATTTCAATTCTTTAATGTTCATAAAGACCACATATCTATCTATAGAGTATTCCCTGATGATTCTTTTTCTCTTTGTTTCTCCTGTTTGTACGGTGGTATAGCTGTAAAACATGCACTTACACTGCAAACCATTGAATTGAGTGTAGCCATTTCTACACTTCTTAGAATCACAAATATCTTTCTTATACATGTCGCAATATTGTAAGCTCATTTGAACGCTTCTAAATTTTTTCATTTTCTTCCTTTTCATTTATTTTCTCTATTTTCCTCTTCTTCAATCTATTTAATTTTATTCTTTTTTCTTTTTCGATTTAATTTCTCTATTTTTCTCTTCTTCATCTATTAACGGGCAACCCTCTGATGCTTTAGCATCTTGTTGTAAAGGCTTAGCATAATACAATGGAGTAGAGAACTTAGAATGAGATTCTTGGACGCATAATGCTTAGTATTGGAGGCTATTAGAGTGTAGGAGGCAGATAACTGGTTTTATCTTCTCTGTTCAAATCCCAGGCTCTGGAAATAATAGCCGTACCTCTCGAGGAACATCTGGATGTGTCTTCCAACGATGGAGCAATCTTAATTCCTTGCAATAAGCTTAACTTTCTTCCTATATTCGGCCCGATCCAAACCTCATTCCTTACAGGGACTTTGTCGGATGATAGTCTTGTTCTTTGAACACTCATTACTCAAACAGAGATTTTCTTTTCCATGGTAAGAGTACATCGCGATATGTCAATTAGGTGTTGAGATTCTTGTTTGAAGACACCCTAGTCTGAGACTACTTTAAGTAGGATATGTAGGCCAAGCTTGGGCGAAAGTTTGACTAGGTATCGATCTGCTGAATTATTTATTGCAAATTCAAGTTTACTACTAAACATCTTTATCCTCACTGCAAGTAAGAAAAAAAGTATACTTACTGCAAATTCCATTTTTACCAAATCCATTTGTAATACATTGTTTTCTATGTTGCAAAGTCGATCATTTGGCCCCGAAAGGTCCCCCGAAAATACACATTATGTACATATTCCATACACATTTCGTATATATCCCATACACATATGACATATTAAACTATTGAAAGTAACATTTGTGACATAAAAAAATTGAACCAATGAACTTAAACCCCCCCCAGACCCCCCAGTTATTTTTGATGATATTTGTGCAGGGCGTCCAGCAGTTGGCGAGGACCTGCAAACACATACGCATGTATATATATACAATGCATATCGCAACCTTTGGTTTTGTGCCGTATTTAGAACTGATAGTTAACTAAAACTTGCTAAAAAATGAATCGTGCTTAACGATGGCCAAGATCGCCCGAAATTGCCATCCAACAGTCCGAGCATACCGACAGATGCCCTGCACGAATATCAACAAAAACAACTGAGGGGTCTGGGGGGCTTAAGTTCAATGGTTCAATTTTTTTATGTCACAAATGCTACTTTCAATGGTTTAATATGTCATATGTATACGAAATATGTACGAAATGTGTGTATGGAATATGTATGTAATGCGTATGAAATGTGTACTTACTCCAACATAGGAGATTAATGATAAGAAGTAATTTGAAGGTACTAAATCCAAATTTAGTCTCTTGCTCGAGGGTGGAAGACTTATAAGCCATCAATATCTTAGCCTGGTGTTAATCTGGCCAGGGTCCGGGCAGAAGGACTTGAACAAATACACTGGTGGTCAGTGATCTTGGATGCTCAAGTGATCCGCTTGCTGCAATGTCACGCGGGATTTAAGGAATGAAGGAAAACTTGCAAGATGAGAAGGAGATTCTTGAAGTTAGAAACACTTAGACAACTCTTAAACACTCAAGAAATATGAACATTCGATGAAATTTGAGACTCAAACGTAGTTGAACACTCAATAAAACTAGACAAACTCAATGAATTCTGGAGAAGGTAATAGAAGCTTTATTGCAAATTCTGCACCACGTAATACAGTGTGACCATAAAAGAACATGAAGAAAGCACAATACAAGAGATAACTCAAGGCGGACCAGGAGGATGTTGGCAACTAAGGACGCGATCAAGATTTTCGGACCCTTCTTCGATCTGACACAGGTCCTTTTATAGAGGGCAAGAGCACCACCTGATGATGGCGCAATCTTGTACTTGAAGATGCTCAAGGAATCTGTACTTGAAAAATTGGCAGCAAAATTGGGATCCCACTTAGCAAAATGATTGCAAAATATTTTTGTAACTGCTTGTGGGATCTTCCGTAGTCGTAATCGTGCCTAAAGTCGTGGCCAAAATCATGATCTTGGGCATGTTCAGAATCATGGCCCAGATCGTGGTCGTGGTCATGGCCTTGGTCGTGCCCCGAGTCGTGGGAGCAGCCATTTGCATTTGCGTATTGCTCTGCGTGCTGCGTCCTGTGCCAGGATCAGACCTAAGGCTTCCCAGAAGAGGATCCTGCATTTGGGAATTTGTATAACATTGACCCAAGGTCAATGTTAATACAACCCTCTATTCAAAACCCAGGGTCCTGAGGATAATGTGAACATCTTCTGGAGGGGGCCAACTGCTCTTAGGTAGGTGCTCCGCATGTTTGAGCTCTATGTGCGGACGTATCTTCTTTTTGTGATAACTATCATGGTGCGTGGCCCATATTTTGTCCCCAAGGAGGGTCACTTGAGCTATATCTGTGTGCATCATTTCTTTGAGAAGCTCATGAACCAGTGATCGGACATCCCTGCATCTGCTGAGAAGTAGATTCTCTATGCACCATTTGCTGAGTTGGGCATTAGGATTGAAATGACAGATGTTGTATTTTTCTTCCAACACTAGTAAAATATACCTGAGGGCAATGCAGTACAGGCCCAGTTGAGACACGTCCGAATCTGGCGATAGTGTGGCATGTTCTACAAAATGCTGGAGGGCTCGAAGAGTGTCATCGAGATTTGCCCATCCAACTTATTGGGAATGTATACTCAATTTCTGTGTGCCTCCCCCCCCCTCCCCAACTTTGACTTGCTGTCCACTGGTGGCCGCCAACAAACCTGGGAGCAAAGCGGGGATCCTCCCAAATACCCTGTGGTATCCTCACCAATGATGTTGTATGTGGTGGTCGCTATAAATAGTGCCCGCCAGTAGCCATCGTTGACGTGAAAGAAGGCGGAGCCTCCAAA
Organism: Isoetes engelmannii; assembly: GCA_011763485.2. Lineage (NCBI taxonomy): Eukaryota > Viridiplantae > Streptophyta > Lycopodiopsida > Isoetales > Isoetaceae > Isoetes > Isoetes engelmannii. Next base: position 24,552 of record JAANSK020150010.1, read on the forward strand.
GGGGTCGTGGTGCGGGATTGGAGATCGGAGATCTGCAGGTTGTCAATATGCTCCAGTTCCGATAATTTGTACTTTGCCTTCAAGCTGTGTTAGCGGTTAAAAGGGACAAACTTTGTGAGCGGGACCGATTGCCATTGCTCCCATTGTGGCTCTGATGTGAACAAGTTTTGGCCTAGCTCGAGAAAGTGGAGGTACGCCATGTGATACTGCATGCTGTATTGAGACATGTTCAGTTCACGACGATTGGCACATACAACCGTGGCTCTGGATGCAGGCAGCCATTCATTAAGAAGACCCTGTAAAGCAGCCTCCGCTTTCGTGAAGAGCTTCTCCTTATAAGCTGTCCTCAAAAAGGGATTATCGTTGGAGAATAGGAGTTCCTTGGGTGTATCTTTCTCAAAAACGTGCTTCCAAATGTCATACCCAGCCTTATGTTTTTGATGAATGGCGTGCTGAGACATGCTGTCATAATATACATATACCATGGGTTGAACCGTCATCATATAAAGAATATCGGGCTCTGCCAATGTAATCAAATGAAAATATACTAATGTACAAAAGAGAGCTTGTTGATCAACAATGAGGTCAGGCTAGTGTTGTAAGAGGGAGGCCGTGGTAACTGGTTCCTCCCGTAAGCTACCCGCTTGTATCCAACGAAACCAAAACTCCACCTGTCGAAGTGCAGTGTGCATCTTAAAATTTGTTGCAGGTGGGAGTAATTGTGGCAGAGCGTCCACAAATTCATCAAAATAGTGTCGCCATTGGTTCAATTTGGTATTCATTTCGTCGAACTCCTGGATAATTTTTCTCTCCTTTTCCAAGTCCGTTTGCAGAGTTCTGATGGTGGCCTTGGACCGGTTCTCGAGATAGCGTACTTGGTCTGGAACTCTTCGTGAACTCATTTAGCAATAGTATTCATTAGTACATTGTTACGAACCAAAATTTTAGTCCCAAAAATTTCAATTCATATTCACATTCAACCATCAGAGTACACAGAACAACAACTGCCTCCCACGAAGCTATATACATGCAAGCTACGTATACAGATAACAAGGTACAGTACAAGATAACTATATACACATACGTCAACCGCCAGCTATCAAATAGCCTGCACATGGCTCCACGTGTTAGTAACATGCATAAGCGTTATCAAGTAGAG